>JAOXYD010204598.1:0-21360 GCA_028565735.1 Pinacopodium congolense
AATAAGCAACATAGATCAATCCTTGCATGACCAAACCTGGATTATTTGTGAAAGTTGGAGTTCTGGAATTAATTTTCTAGAACCCACCTTCTTGTGATTCATGCCCATTTACTTGTAATTAAAGCATAACCAAACTTTAAACAAGATTAAATTGAGAAATTACAAAGTCTTAACCATAGCTTTGTTTTGATTTCGTAAAGGGCTTTAATCAGCCATAAAATCTGTTTTTAAACTCGAATAAATCATCAAACATCAAATCCATAGCTCCTATAATAATTTGGTAATTTTTTATAATTTTTAAAAATGAATCAAAAATCATTTTCAAGTGTTTAAGCAAAAGTGTCACCTTGTTAGCCTTTTTCCAATTTTCTATCAATTACTTTGGATTTTTCCTAAATAATTGTAATCCAATCAACCTAGTAACTAAGCAAACAATTCCCTGTGGGTTCGACACTCGAAGTCTTAAATTTTACTCCGCTTTATTACTTGTTCGATAGCTATATTTGCCTTTCGTCACGTTGGTTTTCACTTAATTTCATTTTGGTTTTCAAAGTAAAATCAGTTTAAAGAACACCCATTTTTAATCAATCAACCAATGAACCAACAATTAATCATGTGAATTCTAGCTTCATCATTAGTGGTATTCTTCTACGAGTTTGGTTAAGCAATTTACTTTTATTTTTTAATAAATTTTAATTATTAAGCCAACTAATCTCTTTACATGTTGTTAAGCTAGATAGTTTAGATAAGAACTTACTAGTAATAGTAGTCCCTGTGGATTTGACCCTAGACTCACCTTAGCTAATTTGCACTATGATGGGTATACTTTCCTAGTTATGCGTTGTGGTATTTTTATTATGATTCTTGGTTAAATTTAGTTAAAACTTAGGCACATATCATACACATCAAGTTTTTGGCATAATTACTAAGGATTACACCATTATATAGTGTTTTTTCATTCTTTATTAGACTAGCTATATTTCTTTTATTCTTATTTCTTGTTTGATTAAGTTTTTATTTGCTTAGTTTTATGATATTCTTATTTTTTTTCACTTTAAATATTATTTAAGAGCTTTATTTTTCCTTAATCTCTTTTTTGTTTTTACCTTTTCAAGTTAGGTGTTCTTCTTACATAACCTTAATTCATTCAATTAATCTAGTAAAGCTAGATCCTGAGGTAGAGTGAACATTCAAGAAAGGTTTAAGTGATAAAAATCTGAAGGTAGAATGATATTAGAGATATTATTGGAGCAGCAAATGGATAATATGGAGCAAGAGTTAGGGACAAGAGTACAACTTACCATGGGTGATCTTTAATGCCCATCTCTACAACGCATAGAGTTGAGCCTATAAAGGTGTCAGGTAGAAAGAGTAAGCTTTAAAATCAATCCATAATTGATTCGGATGGTACAAAACTTTGTGAAGTTTTAGAAATTACTAGATGAACACTTGAACGCCCATATTACCAAATTTTTAGAGATCTAAGATACTTTCAAGTTAAATGGCATTTCTGATGAGGTTATTAGATTGAGACTATTTTCATTAATGCTGAGGAGTCGAGGACAATCATGGTTAAAGGCAAATCCTCCTAGTTCCATCACTTATTGGAACCATCTAGCAGAAAAGTTCCTAACAAGGTATTTCCCTCTTTCTTGTCTAGCTAATTTATGTAATGATATTATCTCTTTTCATCAGTGGGATTAAAAAAGTATCTACGAAGCATGGGATTATTGAAAGGGAATGCTTAGGAAGTGCTCTCACCTTGGTTTCAAGTTGGGTATGTTGATGCAGACATTCTATGGCAGTCTTAATTTTTCCAAAAAGTAGCTAATAAATGCATCATCTAGAGGCACCACCAATTTTAAGACTTCATTGAGAAAATAACCATAAATGCCTGTTAATGAGGGAGCATGAGGTAGAAGCCTAAATCTAGTAGAGGAGCATATAACATAGATGTAATAACCTTACTATAAGATAAGGTCAAAGTTCTTACAAGGAAACTAGATAGTATGGCGATTGCATCTGCTTCGCATCAAACATTAGTATTTGAGTTCTATGGAGGCAATCATCCCAAACATTAGTTTCAATCATCTAGAATAGGAGTATAGTAAAAGCAAGTCGACGGAGTATAGTAAAAGCAAGTCGACTATGATGGGAATTGTTAAAACAACCCTATAACATCACGTGTAATCTTTAGTGGCATAATCATCCCAATTTTTCCTAAAGAGCTTAAGGGCAACAAGTTTAAAACTACTTGCTTTGTTTCTAACCTCAATAGCAATCTCATAAGCAACCTATATTGGATTAGGAATTTGCCAAATACATTGTTGCAATAGATGCCCATTTAGAAAATCTTGAAGCATCCAAGAAGAATATAGAAAACCAAGTGGGTCAGCTTGCTAAGGGTATGTCATAATGACCACCAAGTACTTTACTTGGCAATACAAAAAAAAACCTAAGATAGTAAAAGGACATGGAGTTAGTGCCTTAAGAAAAATAGAAAAGTGATGAGGCACTGAAAAAAGAAGATGAAGAGATGATTAATACACCATCACAAGGGATTGAATACAAAGCAAGTATTGGACAACTAGAGAAGCTTTTAGGTATGCACTTAGACCCTATTAAAATATTGAATATTAACACTCCATTAGTTAATTACCTTTTACAAGAATCGAAGAATGCAAGGATGGTATGTGAGGTGATTGCTACCAAGAAGAAGGAAAAGAATTCAAGGATGATGACAAGCGAGTAGTGTGTAGCTATTATCATTGACAAGCTACCAACATAAACTAAAAGACCTATGGAGTTTCTCAATCCCTTGTACCATTGGTAGTCTTAAATTAAACGTTGCATTAGCAAACTTAGGGTTTGGTGTTAACTTGATGTCTAATAAACTATTTCATAATGCCCATGTGGATGAGAATACAATTGGTAGATAGATTAGATAAATATACTAGGGTTATTGTTAAGGATGTCTCAATACAAGGTGACAAATTTATTTTCCCTATTGATTTTGGCATTCTAAATGTAGAGAATGAGGATGAGATTCTTTTAATTCTTGGTAGAACTTTTTTAGCCATCTAAAAAGCATTGATTAACATTTTAGAAAATAAGTTAACACTTAAAATTGAAGATGAATCTATAACTTTTCCACATCCTGAGATTATTAAATCATCTTTACATGAGAAACAACGAACTTTGTCTTTTGATAACGTTATTAATGGCAGTTCAAGTGTTTTGAAGAGAACTAAAATTGTTGAATACTTAGAGTTCAAACTCACAACTAAGTTGAGCGATGAGCATGGTGGAGGAAGGTTAGTGTCAAAACTCAATATGGATGAATTAGTTGAATAGAGAGGTAAGGACAAGAGAAACATGAAGATTTCAAGATGTAAGATGAAAAAGCAAATTTGGAAGACAAAGTCATTAATCAATTGACAAAGAACTATTTTGGGAATTTTTGGCTATCTTTGAATATCAAAAGCATTAGGCGACATCAGACCATCTGGGTGTAATCAAATTTTAACTTGGTGGAGAGCCATTTTCCATGTCCACTTGAGAATTTGCTTTACATTTTGGAATACATCATGGTCAGTTCAAGGATGATAATGCAACTCGATTGACTAGGCTAAAATTCTCTACTCCTCATTAAGTTGTAGATTTATAGGCCAAAATTAGAGATGGGGAGTTTCGAGCTAGGGTCACTAAAAGCACCATGATCTTCTTTGGCTTTGAGGGTCCTTCATCTACTAATTAAACTTACCATGGGAGGAACTCAGAAGAGCATCAGAATAATTTAAGTTCAAGAGCTCATTCATGTTTGGTGCATGGTCAATGAACATAATTCTAACATTGGTGGTGTTTTAGCCTTTCACTTCTCCTACCAACTTCATAAGCAGAAGGGTAATTTGTAAGGTTCTTCATATGTCACTAGGATAGCCAAAAGTTTAGGGATAAGGATGCATGAGGAAAATTTTGAAGAATTGATGCTATGGAGCCTTTAGATGCCATAGTATAAATTTAAATAGGGTTAGCCACACGTAGAAATAGGCATTTCTAACTTAAAAGATCCCTTCCTAACCCCGATAAGAGGGGTACGAGTCAGGAGCTAGAAGATAGTGATGATTTAGATTAGGTGGAGGTAGATAAGATTATAACTGAACCTTCCTCAATTGTTATACCACATGTCACCAAGAATACTGATTAACACAATGCTGAGGTAGAGGCTCTATGTCTTGAGATGAAAAATTATCAAGCAACCAATGACACTAGGTGGGTGAAGTATTAACAACTACGGTAGGAAAAATGGGAGGAGTTGCCACATAAAAGGCAAGAGGATCAGGAGTCTAGTAATTGAGACAGGAGTAGCAATAGGTGTGGTGGCAATAATACGTGCAATACTATGCACCACCACTGCCACCATTAGCTGCAAATTGAGGCGAGCCATGGATCCTAGGTGATTATATTTGTTTTTATTTATTTTTCATTATTTTTTCTTATTTTTTACTGCTTTTGTGTTTAAATTCATTATTTTAGTTGACTTCTAAGACTTACTTTCTTTTGTTTTAGTGTGCTTTTTTTTATTTTGGCTTATCTTGGTTAAATATTTTAGTTAACTTGTGCATTAACATTACTTTTCAAGTCACCGATTATAAGTTTTGCATCTTCACCTTTAATTACACGGATACAAATTCAAGCCCTCATCACCATGCTTTGTGATGGACTTCATTATCTATAAGAATGTCATTTTATTTATCTTCTTTCACTTTACATAAACTTCATTTCTTTTAAGTGCTTCAAATCAAGGAAAATTTAGTTTAAGTTAAGTCGTAGTTAAATATGATACGGTTTATCATTTATATCCATACTTAAGTTTTTAAGAGTCCAAAAGAAATGTCTTTAATTTTCCTTTATGAATGATTGAGATTGAGAGTTGATTTTTTTAATTGCAATGTTTTAATTTCATCAATATTCTTAATTAGGTGAGCATTGAATAGTACTTAATTGATTTCTGACTCAATTTTCTTTTTTTTTTCTTCTTTTTTTTATGTGACTTGCTTGTGATGTTAGGCACTTTTAATGTTCATTGTCAATTGTCAAATGTGGCTGCATATGGGATATTGTGTGAAATTTGAATAGCATGTGCTTTCAATGAATAAATAGTATATTTGTGCTTAAATTAAGTGAGCAAACACTCACACTACGGGCTTTGTATTGATACAAAGTTTGAAGAGTACGATTAGAGCTAGCAGCCATTTGCGATTGTGACTTAGTTGAGTAGTCGGGAGTGTTCAAGATAAAATATTCACTTGTACATAAAAAGGCTAAATGATGTTCCAAAGAAGTTGAAAAGTGGTAACAGAGTTGAGTAACTGGGGGATATTGTTGACAAAATGTTTTCCCTTACATCAAGAGACAAAGTGAGACTCCAAGTTGTTCTAAAAATTATAAATTGATTTATACTTGGCATTTGAACAAGTTTACATGATGATCTTTATAGAACTACATAAATGTTTGATATTGTGCATTGAAGGTTTCCTAATTATTAACTGTGAGAATGCATGTGTCTTAACCAAGTTGTTTTCATGAAAAGAACTGTGATATGTGAACTAAGTCAAGAGTATTGATTGATCTTTGATTATACTCACTTATTCCTCAACTTTTGATTGATATCATTTTGAGTGACTATTTAAGTTGTTACATAAGGACAAGCAACAACTTAAGTGTGGGGGTATTTGATAGCACATTATTAATACATATTTTAGGCATGTTTTGTAGTGAGTATCTAAGGTTTGAAGGATATTTTCATATAATTTATGTGTATATTTGGTTTATTTATGAAAAATATGCCACTAAAGTTTTTTCTTGATGATTCTTTATGTTTTGTAAGATTTTGTGACCATTTTAAGGAACCTTTGGAACTATAAGAGGTATGGAATTAATTTTGGGAATTAAAGCATCATTTTAGGAAGTTCCACACCAATTTTTAAAGGCATATGATAAGCCATGAAGGATATATCAAGAGAAGAACAAGATAAGCTCTAACAACCACCATATTTGGTACAAGTGATTTGATCATATATAAGCACACTTACCAAGCTTTGATCATCATGAAATTTTATAAGAAGCATGATCTTTATGTTAGGGGCCTACATATCAAATTTCATGGCTATTAGAGGTGTATATAAGGCATTGGAATATAAAATTTGAAGGAATGTGGAAGTTGTTAGGAAATCCACGGTTAGGGACAAAATCACGACCTAGACCCATGCTCATGATATCCTAGTAGAGGATATCATAGGCAAGAACTAGGGCCATAGGTCTAGGCCTTGAGTAAAATAACCCTTGAAAGGTTATTTCTTTTTGGGAGCTCTTGCCTATAAACACCATAGTAAGCCACCAAGGAAGGGTCTTGAGGTCTCAGACCATCTCTAAAGGAACTCTACTCAATTTTGAAGGAAACGAAAGATTCCAAACATAATAATTGAAGATTCAAAACAAGGAATTCACATCAACCATCATTAAGGAGTCAAGGAGTAAGATTGAATCAATATGAGCCTTTCTTTCTCTTCCTTTTTATTGATTGTTTTTAGGATTCTAACTATGATTAGGAACTAAATTTTCATTATGATTTGGGTTTTTATGAACTATGAGAAGTAGTATTTATTATTTTTTCTTTATTTAATCTTGAATTTAAAGATTTTATATTCGGATTATTTATGGATTTTAATGATAATGTTCATCAAATATTATACGGACATGAACGTCAATTTTAATGCTTTGATTTGTGTATGCTTAATTGAGAGCTTAATGCATATGTTTGATTGGAAGATTATATCGTTGCCTACCTTAGAATCACAACATAAGCAATACATCTTACATTGAGACTTAGAGATAGGCTTACATAAGATGTTCTAGTTTGCTATGAGCTTAGCCAAAACAACAGGATTGATAAAATAGGATAATTCATTATATTAATAAAGAGGGATAAATAGAATATTCACCTAATTTATTTACTTCGATAGGGTTGCATAACTCGATAGAGTTTGTGATTTACAATAGGGAATTTACAGTCTAATAAATTTGGGAATTAAGTTAAATTAAGATAAACAATGAATACGTACACATCCTAGAGGAGTTAATCACCTAAATCATGAATTCGTCATTAATGTTATCTTTTATGAGTTTGGAGCAATATACTTTTATTTGTTTATTAAATTTTCATTATTAAACCAATTAATCTCTATTCATCTTGTTAAGCTATATAGTTTAAATAAAAACTCACTAGTATTAGTAGTCCTTATGGATTTAACCTTGGACTCACCTTAGCTATATTACACTATGATATGTCCACTTGCCTAGTTGTGTGTTATGATATTGTTATTGTGATTCTTGGAAAATTTTAGTTATAACTTAGACATGTATCACATACATCAAACTCCATAACATATGGAAAGTGCTACTTATAGAACTTTTAAACCTCTTCTAAATGTTCTTTCTACTTCAAGATTTGGTTTAAATAACTATACAGGACGACTCTTGGCTATATAAGAAGGTACCTAGCCTGAAAAGTGATAGAATAACCAAAAGATCACGAAATGTAAATCTTTATAAATAAAATTAAAATTGTAGAAAATTCAAGATTGCAAAACATAAATGAATAAAAACAAAAATAAAGTGAATAAAGGTAGTATAACAGAGATTAGAAAAACACTTAATAATGATGCAGTCCCTAGTAACAACATTAAAAACTTTATGATATGTGTACACATCTAAGTTTTAAATAAAGAATAAAATAAGAATCATATTAAACAATACTCTAACACATAGTAAGGCAAGTGTACCTATCATTACATAATGTAGCCATGGTGAATCTAGGTTTTTAATCCAGGAGGATTGCTATTATTGTTGAATTTCTAAATCTATTATCTTGCCTATAAAAGGGTTAAGTGATTGATTTATTCGATAAAGAAAATTAATGAAAAAAATTAAAAGTAAATACTTAAAATAATTCATAAGAATTAACCAAAGTTATGAGGTTAGGATCTAGGTAATTAATCTCTCTAAGATGCATTCGTGTTCATTATTTAATCTTGATTCAAATTATTTTCCACATTTATTAAACAATAGGTTCCTTAAGGTAAATCACACTCTCTCTTGAGTTATACAATTCTATTCAGTTTGATAAATCAAGTGAAATTTCTTTTTATTTTAACCTATCAATGAAATGCATTAATTTATTCTATGGAATCTAATGTTTTAGCTACGCTCACGCTTAACCCTAACATCTTATGTAAGCCTATTTCTTAGTCCTCATGTAAGATGCATTATCTATAAAGTGTGATCTAAGGCATATATCTAATTTCTCAATCCAAACATACATAATTAAACCATTGGAATCAAAGTTCACATTCGTATAACAATCAATAACCAATTTCATTAATATGCATAATCAAATCTGACATAAAATATGAAAATCCAATATTAAACTAAGAATAACAATTAATAGTACATCCTAGAGTTTATAAAAACCCACTTCTTATGAAAAAAAAAAAGTTCCAAAAATCATACAAAATCACGTAAACAATCATAGAGAGGAAAGAAATTGAAAAGCTCAAGATGTCAAGTCTTGATCCCTAGCCTCCTTGATGATGGATGTGAGAAATCCTATCCTCGATCTTCTAATTGATGCATTGAATCCTTTCTTCTCCTTTAATATTGTGTGAAACCACTTAAAGATAACTTAGGATTTTTTATTTCTCTATTGGAGACAGCTTGTAGAGATTATTTACATAGGATTGTCTCATTAGATCCACAACTGTGGGTCTAGCTATGGATCCTTGTATATCCTTATCATGGATAGACCCATGACTATAAGGCTAGCCATGGGTTGCCTAACTTTAATCCTCTTTTGATATTCTTGCCATAACTTCTCCTCTACTCATCCTTTGATCATGAAATTTGATATAAGTGTTCTTAACTTGATGTTCCTTCTTATCAAATCACTTTAACATCTCTTCCAAATCCTAAGGTACATCCAATTGCTCTTCAAAATCCTATAAAACATGATTAAACATTGAAAACATATAAGTAACTTATCATTCAAAGAATTAAACTCAATATGAATATGAATGACATGAAATTTCCTTTAAACTCAAGATTATAGCCATAAACCCATGCATATATATATATATATATATTAGGAGTTATCAACCCCATTTCAAACTTTTTTCAATTTCCCAAAATCTTCAATTAACTCAAACTAAAAATTTGATGTTTTTAGTTAAATTTTATGCAACTATAGAACATAGGCAATGGCATATGCAAATTTGAGTGCATGATTATTAAAACACGAAGGAAAACTTACAAACAAGTTTAACCTATCTAAACAAAGGTCTTCAAGCTTCCCTAAGGATTTTTTTTTCCATTTTCTTAAAATTTTTCCTTCACCATTCGAAGCTTTTCACTTTGGATCATCATCACAAGTATCTATCTTTTGAACTTTCCACCATAAACTCAAATTATTATTATGTTATCATCAATACCAAGATTGGAGCCTTCCTTGTTTCAACAATTTAAATAGTTAATTAATTTCTAGTTAGTATATTTTAATAGGATCAGTGTACTTAATATGATTAGTATTGAAAATATCTTGATTAGAAACTAAATTTTATTTTACTTTTTTGTGATTTGCATGTTTTTAGTAATACATATACGTAATTTCAAGTTCTAATGCAATTTTATTTTGATTTAATGATAATTTAGTTCAAAAATATATTAAGAGAAACAACAATAATCATAAGGGAAGAAGACCATTGAAAGCTCATTTTCATAAAGCTTTAATCCTTGGATCTTCTATGAATATTGAAACTACAATCTTGATCTCTCAATATTAACGTTTGGAGTCATTATTCTCTTGCAATTTTCTACAAAACCTACAAAAGATGGATTAAGTATTGCTCTTGGTCTCTTGGTGGTGATTCTAGGTTATCTAAGGATCGACATTCATGGAAAGGACCCAAAATTCCACTTAAATAGGATTAGAGGCCGATAGTTCCATAGCAAGGATCATGGTTGTCAGATTTCTTGTGATGGGGCCATAACCATGACTCTGACTATGGTTCTCTCTAGGTAGATTTCCTACAATGCTTTTTCTCCTTCGAATTTCCATGGTTGTAGCCTAAGTTGTGAAATTCATTAACTTGACACTTTTTTTCGTCTTTTTGATGCCACAACCCATCTAATTCCATATCTTAATCAACCTGAATACTAAGACCTCAAAAACATATATGTTTACCAAAATCATCCTGAGCAATATTATATTAAAACTTAACCAAACAAGCATCAAATTCACTTGAAAATTGCCCGGATACCTAGGATTATGACTATGAAAATATGTTTAAAATATATTTAAAAAATGAGTACTATCAATGATTTACATCAATACTTGTATATGCTTCATTATAAATTCTCTTTATATGAAAACCATATTCATGCATTTCCCTACATAAGTTTTATTAAGAAAACATATCATGACTTAAAGTCATTCAAATACATTGAACTAAGGGAGGTTCTAATATTTCTTTTGATGATAACAAAACATATATTCTACTAATTGTTTTTGTTGTAAGGTCAAAAGATAGGTTACATGATGATGAAAGATTAGACTTAGAGCCCATAGTTGAAGGAAAAGTAAAGTTAAACATTATGGAAGATTTAAGATCATTTGCTCTCTTTATTAAGCATGTTTAAGTATAAATTTAAGTTTACATAATTTTGATGATCATATAACATATATTCTAATAATTTTTTAAGTGTTTGATGTAAGGTCAAAAGATAGGTTACATAATGATGAAAGATTAGACTTGGAGCTTATAGTTGAAGGAAAAGTAAAGTTAAACATTATGGAAGATTCAAGATCAATTTCTCTCTTCATTGAGTATGTGTAAGTATAACTTAAAGTTTACATATTCTAAGGCCTTAACTTTTTCACTCTTGCATCTCATATGTTTTTTAATGTTTTCATAAATTTTTTGTTAACACTTGAATTAAAATATGATGTGAAAAATGTTTATATTTATGTGAAGAAATTTTTTTCAAATTAAGTTTGATTTAGGAAAGTTTTAGAAATATATAAAAATGTTTTTGATTATTTTTTTAATTTTAATTTAGGAGAACAATGATTGTATAAAACGGTTATTGGCCCCAGAAGAAACAACCATCTAAGTATCTAAGTTAGACAAAGTTTCCTTTTTAATTTCATTACAAAAATAACACCCATCGACGATTAGTTAAGTCAATATATGTTATTATCGAGCTCAAAACCTTAGAACTAACAAAAAACAGTTGTCTAAAAACAAAAGAAAAATAAGTTTCAAGTGGATTTTGTGCAATAATCTAATTATCATTAAAAGGAGTTAAAATCTTGTCCTATTAACATTTATTCTATTTTCTATTTTCTTAAATCATGGTTTTGTGCTTTTATAACTTTTTTTGAGTTTCTATTATCATATTGAAGGGTTTAAATTGTTATTGGCTTCTAACTACAGGTTTTGTGTAATATTTATATATTGAATTTGCGTATAAATGCAAGTGTTTCAAGTTTTCTTGTATATCTTACTTTTACCATTCTATTTATGCATTTCAAACTTGTTTCAGAGACTTAAATTTATTTTTCCTTGCTTATTTAAGGTCTTAAGAGTGTTTGAAGTCAATATTTATCACTTAATTACGTTTCTAGATTAAGTTGTTATTTTAGCAAGACAACATATTAAAACTATTAACTATGTAGACTGTTATATATTCAAATTAGTTTCTTAACTTTCCAATTGAGTTTTACTTCACTTAATTGATTTGATGAGTTTTTTAAGTCCCTAAGAAGTGCCTCAATGTATTTCTTGGTTTGATTGTACTCCTATTTAATTCTTTTTTCATAAAAATTAAAAACACTAAGTTGTCCATATTTATAGATTTTCTTCTTTTCACATATCTTCATATTTAGTGTTTTAAGTCTGATTTTTGAGCTGTTAGATCATCATATTAAAATTTACCAAGGTTTATAAAGTGTCATTGTGCATTTATTTGGTTTTTACACACTAAAGAGCCATTATTATATTGTGCTTAAAGTGAAACATCTTTAAAAGTGTGTTTTTGATCTCTTTTATGGGGTTAAATTTAATAGGTTGCTCTTTGCCTTTTAAAAATATTGTGAGCTTGCTCTTCACCTTCCCAGTATAAAGAAGATTATGTATAGGCTTCTCTTTTACAAAAAAAGATTGGTATAAGGTTTCTCTTTATCTTAAACAGAGAAGATTGGATTTGTAATGGTTGTTGCTCTTCATCCATTTTAAAAGATATGTATCTCTTTATCTTACCCTCAGAGGGTCACGCTAATTGATGAATAAGGTGCAGTTTAAGAGATAGAATTCAAACGTTAATGACGCCTTCTCAAAGTTCCATTGATGAGAGGTAAGGTGTCGTTGATAGCCATAGTTAACAATTTCAGCTCCAAATTAATTTTATTGTCTTCTAGTGCATGTGGGAGGTGAATGTGTTTGCATATAACAAGGAAAAACATAGAAAACATGCAATTAACCTATAGACTTCATATCAAACCTTAGATAGAGAAGCTCTTGCTTCTCTCTTAGTTTTTCTTAGATGTTATAGGCTTCAAACACTTGTAATTCGAGTTATAATGCATATTTTGAGTTGTTGTTTGTTGGGGATTAAAGCTAAGACATATATCTAAGTTTATAAATCAACGTATGAGGTTTTCTAACTCAGATCATTACTTAATTATTCCTATTTTTCAGATTAATTAAAGTTCATGTTCTTATGTATATACTCTTGAATGTTCTTTGATTTTCTTACAAGATCTTGTTGATTTTGAAGCTGTGTTAATGTCCAGATCAAGTTCAGAAGTTTAAGACTTATCCAGAAGCTTTCTTGTAATTTCTAAACTACTTATTTCAGCTTATATTTTTATATCTATCAAAGTATGTGGCTTAAGATTCATGTTTTGTATGCTTTGATGATTATGTGTGCTTAATTCCAATTTTCAGCTTCAGATTTGTGTTTTAATGTTTTAGGAGAGTTTGCATACATGTAATAAGGTCTGATTTTGTTTATTGAAGATCTTAAAGTTCTGATTTTAGCCTGATCAACTAAGATTAGAGTGAAAGATCATCTAAGATTCGAGAAATATGCCTAGGATGTTGGAAAAAATCAATAAACAACATAAATCAATCCTTACATAACCAAACATGGATTAGTTGTCAATGTTAGAGATCTGAGATTAAAATTCCAAAACTCATCTTCTTGAAATTAAAGCCCATTGGCTAGATTTAAAGCATAATAAAACTTTAAACTATGTTTAATGGAGAAAAGGCATAAGTCATTATCATAGCTTTGTCTTGAATTCATGAAAGAATTCTAATCTGCATTTGAATTTGTTTTTAAGCTCAATTAATTCATTAGTCACTTATCCAGAGCTAGATTCCACAAGTTTATAATTTTTAGTAATTTTATAAATCATTTTATAATTTAAAATTGCTAAGGTTTCACGCATAACTAAGATAGTTTATTAATTTTATCTTTTAATCTTTTTAATCAATTAATTTAAATTTTCCTAGATAATTACAATCTAATTAATCTAGTATTCAACTATATAATACACATTTTTCCCCGAGAGTTTCACCCTCAGAGTAATAAATGTACTCCACTTCATATCATTTTGATTTTCAAAGTAAAATCGATTTAAAAAACTCATATTTTTAATCTATTCAACTAACGAACGACAAGTTTTTAGTGCCGTTGCTAGAGAATTAATTGGTGTATTTTAGTTAATATTAGAGAAATTAGTGTCAATTACTCTAGGATGTAAATTTTGTGTATAGTCTTTTAAGCTTATTTGCTTGTTGTTATTTTCTTTTGTGTTTTTATTTTCTCTTTATTACTTTGAGTTTTATTCTTAGCTTCTGCTGATCTTGATTGCATGGTTAGTAAGAATCAATTCATTGTAGAATTGGAACATCATGAGAACTTAGTTTTTCAACCCTATAAAGAACTAACCATGTTGGAATTAGTTACGTAAACTAGGAGCGGTCCTAAGTCTAGCATTGTTAGACCTAGGATAGACTTAGATGATTTCAAAATTCCACATATTCTAAATTCCATTATTAAGTCTTATAAATTTAGTGGTTCATCTTCGAAAAATCCAAATTATCATTTAAAGAATTTCTTAGACATATGTGATCCTTATCAAAATTCTAAAATTCAAGTTATTTCCTTTTTCTATGAAAGATAGAGCTCGCACATGGTTGAACACTTTTCCACCTAATTTAATCACAACTTGGGATGATCTTGCCAATCACTTTTCAGCTAAATTTTCCCCCAGTTAAGATAGCTAAATTGAAAATTTTAATTTCGTCTTTTAAGAAATATGAGGGTGAGAATTTGCATCAGTCTTGGGAATGATTTCGAGAGCTACTTATTGAATGTCTGATGCATAACTTCAGTATTTGTGAGCTAGTGCATATCTTATAGTTATGACTTATACTAACCACTCGTAGTATCATAGATACTGCTTTTGTAGGAAATTTGATGACTAAAACCACAAGTGAAGAATATGAATTGATTGAGGAAATAGCATTTAATAGCTTTCAATACTTTTTTTAGCCTTCTTATAAAAAACCATTCAGAGCTTATTCCATTAATGAAACCTCAATTTTTCAAGCTCAATTGGTAGACCATAACAAGCAGTTGGAAAGTTTACAGGCTCAATGTGGTAGTGATGTATTTCAATGTCCTAAAGCTTATGATGCTTGTGGTAGTTCCTTTTACGCTTATAAAGATTGTCGAATAGGACCCTCTCTTGTCATAGATCCTAGTTAAGACCATTATTCTTATACTAGGCAAGGAGTGGACTCTTATAACCTTTTTATAGGAACCTCTTTTGTCATAGATCCTAGTCAAGACCATTATTCTTATACTAGTCAAGGAGTCAACTCTTATAACCTTTCTAAGGAAAGCTACCCCATTTTTGACTACCAAAACACCCATGTCAATCCTAAAATTGAATTATCTTCTAGTTTAATTGATCGAGAAACGTCTAATTTTAAAGATACAGTGATGAAGTATATCCAAAGAAATGAGTCTAAGATGTAATCCCATGAAGATTCAATTAAGAATTTGGAGACTCAAGTAGGTCAGATTGTTCGAATCTTAGATGAGCGGTTACCACAACCCTTACCTTCTATGTTTGAACCTATTTCTGAAGAGCATGTTATGGCCATCACTATACCAAATGATCATGAAAAGGAGGAAGTGATGGAAAGAAGCAATGAAGTGAAAGAAGTTGGAAATGGAAATTGTTCACCTAGATTATTTGCTAATTAAAATGTCCAACCTTACCCACCTAGGATTCCATATCCACAAAGATTATATGCTTCATCTAGGCAATCTTTTCAATTATTTAAAAAATTACGAGTACCCTTGTTTAGTGTATTTTAATTAGATGAGCATTTAGCCAATAATCAATCCATAGTTCAAGAATTAGAAAGTTCTTATCTAAATTCGAGAGAACTATTGATGAAAACGATCACACATATTAATCCAACTTCATCTATTGAATGTGAGCCAACTAAGATAGAAATTGATGCTATAGATGAGGATGATGATTTTCCAATTCCTTTTGGAAATCATATGGTGAAGATTGATGATTATAAAGAAAGTGTTGCAAGTGAAAGTGAGAATGAATTACTGAAGTTGAAGAAAGTGTTTGTACCTTCCCATTGGATGATCAAATGGATAATGCTTATGATGATTTCATTGGTGTTAAGGATGAATCTCAATTTGAACACAATTTTTTAAAGGTTCTTAATCATGATGAATTTGTCAAAGAAATTGAGGTTGAAGGTGAGAAAGCATTGGAGTTTATTAATTTCATTGGTATTCATGCTTTCAATTCAGGGTCAACTATGGTAATTCAAGAATTTTTACAATGGTATTTTCAAAGTCATGATTTTTGTTTCATTAACGATCAATGGTTAAATGAAACATTGCTTTTAAATCCTTTAAAAACCATTTAGAATGTGGCCCATATGTTTTGCAAGAAGAATGAATTGAATTTGATGGATTCTAGACCAAGGAAGAGATGTAAATTTCTCTAAGTTTAAGATGTAGCTAAAGACCTTAAAAAAGCACTTGTTGGGAGGCAAACCAACCTTAATTTCAGTTCTGTTGATTTTAATTTAGTGTGTTTTAATTCAAATAAATGTGTTGAAGCTTTTTAAGTATGTTTGAATTAAGTTTGGTGTGTTTTCTTTAGCTTATCCTTAGTTTGGTGTGTTTGATTTGGTTTTAAAAGTGTTTTTAGGATGAAATTTGAAGCAATTTGATGAATAATCTGATCCATGTTGTTAGGAATTGAGTTTGGAAGAACTTTGAAGTGAAATTGGATTAAAATTGAGCTTTAGAAGGTGTAAACAAACTTATAACGGTAGTTTGTAAACCTACCGTTAAGGGATGATCAAGCCACCGTTGATGTAGTCTATTCTGGGCATTAATAATGGGTTGTTCATCCTATAATGATGCCATTATAGGATGCACAGGGTGCCGTTGAAGGTTGAATCAGGCGATAAAATGATGCAGTTTTACTATTCATCATCTCCTACCTCTTAAACCCATCTAAAACCCTTTTTTTCCTTTAAATTCCCATATCTCTCTCATTTCTTAACCAAATTAGACATTTTTTATATCCATTTGTTGCATTTTCTTCCCTCTATAAGAATCTATCATCAATTTTTTGTGAAAAGCAACAGATTTTTTAGAATCACCTCTACAAAATCTAGATCTTTTTCTCTATTCAAGGTATTCTTTTTTAATTTTCTCTCAATATAGGCATCCATTTGATTGAGTTTTGGTATCATTGTGTTCCAAATTTCATTAGTTTTCTTTTGGTACCAATTTTATTTAATTCTATCTTCGTCAGAAAATTAAGAATATTTAGGTCAAAAGAGAATATTTTAGGGACCATCTCCAGATAATTTTTTTATTTTTTATCATTTTTCGATTGAACAGTGCCTAAAAGGAAGAGATTGGCTTTCAATTCGATTCAATTTACAAGTCAAGAGAACTTCAACGGGTTCGAAGCCCATTGAAGGAATGACTTTATTATTGAGTGTGCCATCCATCTGGACTTGGAAGCTCATTTTGACATATCCGGTGCCTTCTAGACATTAGGATGGGAGTCGGTTGTCACACTTGCTAGTCCATTCTACCTCGATTTGGTTCGCAAGTTTTTTGCGAATATATAAGATAAGAATGAGGCTGATACGATCGAGATAATTCGATGGTACAAGGTATTCCTATTCATATTACCCGTGCTTCTATAACTGCTTTATTAGGAGTACCAGATGAGAGGGACATATTTGTTAAGGTTAGGGATACTTTTCATGGGGACACATTCTCTTCAAACCCATATTTTTAGATTACTACTACTAAAGATATCCTAAGCCTGACTAGGAATGTTAGAGGTTATATTATTTCTGTCTTAAAGGCTCGGTAAAGGATTATTATTAAGGTGAGTAGTCATTGCTCCTCAAGCCAGTAAGTTAACAAGATAAGATATGTCGATGTGTATTTATTATATAAGATGTTACATTGATTAGGAGCCATCTCGAGATTACTATTAGCTGGGTTTGTTATTTTGTCTATGAGGGATGTGGTGAAGCTTAAGAGGCTCAATAAGAACTTTTGTTTTCCTTGTTTACTGATGAGGATATTTCAAGATGTGGGAGTTATTGTAGACTCTGTACAGCTTGACGATTATACTCATCATAACATCATCAATGAGAGTGTGCTTAAGCTGTGGCACTTCACATATCAAGGAGGCCATTGGCACCGACTTCGTGAGGGTGAGAATCCACCCGATGATGCTACACAGCCTGAGGTTCATGAGGCTATAGGTGAGGCTTCATCTGAGACCACTACGAGCGTTCACCCACACTCACCTACTGCTACTTCAGTTCCAACATCATCACCTACTTCAGACGATCCTCAAGTTGCTATGATACAGTGCCTAATTAACATGGAGGGTCATCTTACTTTTGAGCTTTTAGAGTTTCAATCATCCCTATTTTTCAAGATGTCTCATCGATTTAATGGTCTTCAGCATCAAGTTGAAGAATTGACTGCCTGAGTTAAGAGCCTAGAGGATTATCAATGTTCAGGGATGCGATGACCCTTCTTCTTAGTTATTCATTTTGTTGTTTCATTTGTTTTAGTTGTTTTAGTTATTTCAGTTGTTTCAGTTTAGTAGTATAGATTTCCCTTTTGTAGTATAGGTTGATGTTATTTTTCAGTTAGATCTGATGACTGTCTTTTAATCTATGTTGTTCCTTGTTGTATTTGACTTCCATATTTATAGGAGTAGAGTTTCTTATGGCTATTTTCTATGTTGTTTTTCTTATGAATTCAGTTCCTGCACGTTCATTCTATTACACCAATGGATCTTCAAGTCTATATCAAACATGTGTATTTCTTTCCATACTCTCCTACATTATGCTTTTCATTTTCTATTTTAAACATTAAGTATAATGTTTTGTTTAAGTGTAGGGGAGGGAGTTATCTGTTTATTCACTTGAGTTTTGTTTATTTGATAGTAATTTAATTTATCATCAATTTCATCATAGTCTATAAATTATAGAAAAAAAATTTGATTTTGATCCTTTTTATTGTTCATGCTTTCATTTTAATTTAACTATTTTGGCAATTTGAAATGTTGTCTGATTAATTTTGACTATTAATGACTAAATTCCTTTAATTCATTTCATAATTTGGAAGGTAAATACCTAATGATTATATTGATATTCAACATTTAAAATGTAACTTTCTGAGTAATTTTGTAACTTCTGTTAAGGCATTAAACTCATTCAATGAAAAAGAATCGAAATTAACCCAAAAAATAAAAATATAATTATTATTACTTAATTAGTTAAATAAGTAAGTAGAACTACTTCTCTGATTTCTAATCTTGTGTATGTGTATATAAAAAAAGGAAGAAAAAGAATAAAAAAGAAACATAATAAATATATATGTATATGAGATTGGAAGTTATAAGTAGGAAGAATAGTCAGTTGAGTTACTGTGGACACAGTTGAGTAATCAGGAGTTGTTCACAACAAAATGTTCACCTTCGCGTAAAAAGACTAATGTGACCTCTCAACTAATCTACTTATGAATTTAATTAATTAGGTGATTACTTTTTTTAAGTTTTACTTTCAAAGGATATGGAAGTGTCAAAAGACGATACATTAAACTTAGTCATTTGCCTTTTACATATGGAATTGATTTTTAGATTTAGGTTGAAGCTTAAAAAAGAATGCAATGATTTAAATGCATTTTTGATTTGATAAGATTTATTAATCTTATAACATTTCTATGCGTCAATATTTTTTAAGGATCAAGAAAGCATTTTCAATAAATGCGGTATCAATTTTGAATTGATTTTTCCTATCTTTATATCCTATTATGAATTTGATGATTAATTAATTTTCTTGAGGACAAGTAAATACTTAAGTGTGGGGGAGTTGTTAGTGGTTAAATCTATAGTTTTTTTAGATGATATTTGATGTTAATTTAACCCAATTTCAATGCTTAATTGTTAAATTTATGTTTTATTACATTTAATTTGTAGGATGGAACTTGAAGATAAAGATTAGAGCAAAAAGGTGAAGAATTCACCTTAAATCAATCCATCAACGGCACCCTTGCAAGGTCATATTGAAGGACGATCAAGATGTCGTTTAAGGAGACAACATTCGACCATCAACGGCACCTTGTAGCCTGTCGTTAGACATCGGTGTAGCCCGCCGTTGTAGGAGCAGTCAACAATTTTAACTCCATATATCCACAATTGTGGTTGTAACATGTCTCTAGCCTATCCCCTTTTTCAGCTAACATATGTGGGAGGCTAGAGTGTCTGTATAATATAGGGAAAAACACATAAAATATGTTACTAACTTAGAGACTTCAAATCTAACATTAGATAGAGAGGTTCTTGCTTCTCTCTTAGATTTTCTTAGATATTTTAGGCTTTAAACACTTGTAAGTCAAGTTATATTGTGTATTTTGAGTTGTTGTTTATTGAAGATTAAAGCTAAGACGTGTATCTGAGTTTCTAAACCATCATAGGGGTTTCCTAATTCAGATTATTACTTATTTTCTCCTATTTTTTGGATTAATCAAAGTTTATATTCTTATATTTATATTCTTGAATGTTCTTTTATTTTCTTACAAGATCTTATGGATTTTGAGGCAATGTTGATATCCAAAAGCTTTCTAAATATGTTTTGTAACTTCTAAACTACTTATTTCAACTTATATTTGTAGATTTATCAAAGTATATGGCTTAAGATACATGTTTTCTATACTTCGATGATTATATATACTTAAATCTATTTTCCAGCTTCAGATTTGTGTTTTAATGTTTTAAGAGAGTTTAAATACATGTAATAAGGTCTAATTTTATTTATTGAAAATCTTAAAATTCTAATTTTGGCTTGATCAACTAAGATTAGAGTGAAAGATAATCTAGAATCCGAGAAATCTACTTAGATTGTTGGAAAAATCAATAAAAAACATAATTCAATCAATGAATGACTAAATTTTAATTATTTATGAGAGATAGAGATCTAAGACCGCAAATCCAAAAATCAACTTTCTTAAAATTAAAGCCCATTGGCTAGATTTAAAGCATATCCTAACTTTAAACTAAGTTTAATAGAGAAAAGATATAAGTCTTAACCATAGCTTTGTCTTGAATTCGCGAATGAATTTTGATCTACCTTTGAATTTGTTTTAAACTCAATTAATTCATTAATCTCTTAATCTTAAGCTGGATTTCACAAGTTTATCATTTCAGTAATTTTATAAATCATTTTATAATTCAAAATTGCAAGGTTTGAAGCAAAATTAGGTTAGTTTAGTAATTTTATCTTTTCAACTTTTTAATCAATTAATTTGGATTTTTATACAAAATTTTATTCTAATTAATCTAGTAATTAACTTAAGAATATAATTTTTCCCTTTGGAGTTGACATTCGAAGTCTGAAAATTACTCCACTTTATTACTTGTTCAATAAGTGCACATTGGTTTTGGCATAATATCATTTTGGTTTTCAAAGTAAAATCGGTTTAAAAGAACTCCCATTTTAATCAATGCAACCAACGAACAACAAGTTTTTGACACCGTTTCTAGAGATTAATCGGTGTGTTTTAGTTAATATTAGAGAAATTGGTGTCAATTACTCTAGGATGTACATGTGTATATAGTCTTTTAAGTTTGTTTGCTTGTTTTTA
>JAOXYD010204614.1:0-21359 GCA_028565735.1 Pinacopodium congolense
TAAATTAATAATAATAATATTATTATTATTGTTATTAATTCATTAATATTATTATTAATTGATAATAATAATAATAAGTAGAAAATTAATAATAATAAAAATAAATTAATAAAAATAAAAATATTATTATTATCAATAATATTAATAATATTAAAATTAGAAAAAAAAAAAGAATAACCAAAGAATAGTTAAAGATGGGTGGAGGTAAGGAATAGATATTCCTTATTTTTAAGAAATACCTATTGGTATGACTATTCTATAAGTATTTGATTAACCAAACATTGGAATGGTTATTCTTTGGGAATAGAGAGGGAATAGAATAGCTATTCCCCTCAACCAAACATACTATTAGTGTTTGGACTGATACTATTAATAGAAAACTGAGTAGAATGTTCATGCATAAAAATATTGACAACGTCATGGCAGTATTAGTTTTGAGGGTTAATCACTGTAGTTTTTTGACGTTTTTTTATTTTGATCCTCGTATTTTGAAAATTAACTTTTTTCTTATAATGTTGTTTAATTATCATGTAAATCTTTTTGCCATTCATAATTCTAAGCTAATATTGTATTAAGACTTAAGAATTTTAATATTACATTGTTTTACATTGAAAAAATTAATGAAAATTAACAAGATGTAAACTTACGTGGCTGATAGTTTAACAGTACTATGAAGGAGTAGCTGATAATTTTCAAAACATTGAGGAATGAAATGAGAATAAAAAAAGTTAGACTAGGGTTTTATGTACTTAGCCCTAGTTTTGTTGTTAAATTTTGGTCTCTACAATTCTGTTTCTTAGCATATCAAACTTACAAATTATTATTTCAAGACATGATAAAACCACTAGATATTAGCATATAATATTGACGAATTTCGAGATCTCTCCATTATTGTGTTTTCTTTTACATCGTTCTGATGATATGTCAATATAATTTGTCAGGATATGTTCTAAGTTACAGTGTTCAAACTGAACATGCGGAGAAGAAAGATTGGTGAAAGTTCGAGTGAAGGCTTTCTTAAGAACACTAGCCAGACATTGGAAAGCTCGCTCCAGGCTCATAAGGATCATGTTTTGACAATATGGAAAAAGAAATCGGGAGATGAAGATCCAAACTAAAAAGGTCATGGTCTGATATAGGAAAAGGAATAGGAGTTAAGACGTCATGTCTCAAATTACGAAAAAATAAAATTTCACCTTTTCTTAAGTGAGATGAAATCTCATATATTTAAACTAAAAAAAGATAAAATTTCAATGGACTGTCATATGATGGAACTTTATGTTCAGATAATATGAACAAACCCTATAATCTAACTATATAAATGTGTGAAAGTTTAGAGATTCTTACTCAATTTCTATGATTTATGACTTGAAAAAAGTCATACCAAATAACTTTATAACACAAGAGCACAGAAGAAGAAGAGCAAATGCAATAAAAAGAGACAACAGAGAATTTGTAGAGAAGGCAAAAAAAATTTCTAGAGGGTGCAAAAACTTTCTATTTTTTTCTAATAGTTGAGCCTTGTGATAGTGTTAAGTCAAGTCTATATATAGTAAGAACATGTGATCTAACACTTAAATTTATTATTAGTATTTTATTATACTCTCTAATCATAAACTTAATAAATTATCCAACCTACACTATTAGGATATATTTTTATACAAGATTACAAATTTATCTTTAATCTGAATCAATAATTAATTTTACTTAATTCAATTAGTGTTTGTCTAATCTTAATGATTACAAAATTTCTAATTCTCTCTCCCTTAGCCAAGTATTAATTGCCTCAAATGAATGACTAAGAAAAATAAACCGTAGTAAATTAATTTTGACCCAAAGATAAGTAAGGTCCAATACTCTGTCCTGTAAAACTTTCAATATTGAAAAATGCCAGAAATATGCATCATATACGATACAACTTTAATAGAATAACTCATATCTAATCACTTTACTAATATAGGTGAGAAAATGTAGTGTGACAAATTATATAATGCTAAAAACTTAATGTATTATATATTGTTTGTTGATCTCAATATCTCTGTCCTTATGTTAAATCGCATCAGAGATAACCTATATAGAATGAAAACCTTTTATCCCTCCTTATAGAACCCAAACATAACATTCCACTATGTCTTATTAAATTGAATATATCTCGAAATAATTGTAAGTGTCTAGAGACATAATATAAAATTATACTTTAACTATGCCCAATGATCTATAATGTACTTAAGAGTAATACAAATCTTAAGACTTCCATTTGTATTATGATAACGTATGAGAAACAATATAACTAAAAACTAAATGATGCATCATATAAATCAAAAGATTTTTATAGTCATAATACATGAAAACCAAATAAAACACGAAGTCAAACAGTATACAAGGAAAATGCAAAATTCTCTAACTAATATTGTCAAAGGATTATGATACACAAATATTGAACACATGTCGCTCAAAGACATTAAGTCAAAGTCCTTTAACTAGAGGATTTGACGGCATGTTTTCTATCAAAATGTGCTTCATAGAGATATCACCTTTTTTAATAAGTTCCTTTATGATAAAAAACTTAACCTCTAAATACTTAGATCCTATGATATTCTTATTTTTGTTACTGAACTGTATCACAGAAAAATCATCATAGTACAACTAAATGGGTCTAACCACTAATTCAACAACAGAAAATTTAAAAACCAAATTCTTTAGTGATATTGCCTGTGAAGTAGTTTTACAGCATGCGACAAACTCAACATACATAGTAGACAAGATTACAAGTGTTTGTTTGACACTCTTCTAAGATATTGCACCATTTTCTAGCATAAAAGTATAACCTAAAGTGGACTTCTTATTATATAGGCACGTAGTAAAATTCGAATCCATATACCCAATCAAATCTAGATTCTTTATTTTTCTTTATTTGAGTATATAATACTTAATATCTTGAAGATATCTCAAAACTCATTTAACTATATTACAGTGGTCCATACCTGCGTTAGATAAGTATTTACTTAATAAACCTACAACAAACATAATATCCAGCCTATTATATATTTGAACGTACACTAGAGTATGAAATATTCTTCGCGGCCTTCTTTTCAATTTCATTCTTTAGACATTGTGCCAAGGATAATTTTTCTCTATAAGAGATTACCATTGCACAAGGTTTGTAATTTTCATATTAAAACTTTACAATACATGTTCTATATATGCCTTTTATGAAAAACCTAATAAATTTTAAAATTTGTCCTAGTGAATTTGAATACTTAAAACAAAAGATGTTTTACCAAGATCCTTCATATCAAAATATTTGGATAACAATTGATTAATTTCATACATCAGACTCAAATCATTTGATGTAAGTAAGATATAATCTATATATAAAAGTAAAAGAATTATAGGACCTCCCTTAATCTTATAGTATAAGCATCTTTTAACTTTATTTTCTATAAAATCAAATGTGAAAATCACTTCATCAAATTTTAGGTATATTTAACGAGAAGCTTGCTTTAGTTTATGTAATGACTTCCTCAATTTGCATATTTGATGACCCATACTATCCTATCAAAACCCTTCGACTATACCACACAAAATTATTCATAAAGATCTCCATTCATTAAGTAACCTTGGCATCCATCTTTTGCAGCTGTAAATCATAATGAGCTACTACTATCATAATCACTCTAAATGTATTCTTAAAGGAAAAAGGAGGGAAAGTGACATTAAACTCAATTCCCTCAATCTGAGAGAACCTTCAGCCACTAATCTAGCTTTGAATCACTTATCGTTACCATGAGAATCCTTCTTAGTCTTATAAACCCATTTATAAATATCAAATTTACAACTTTGAGATAAGTCAATAAGTTTCCATACCTAATTATATTTCAAAGATTGCATCTTTTCCTTTGTTGCATCCCACTACAAATTTGCATGAGGATTATAAACAACTTCTATAAAAGTTACTAGGTCAACCATATGACCTATGTCATAATAACTCTCAGGTAAACCATATAATTAGATGAAATGACATGCCTCTTCACCTTACTGGATCTCTTTAATGGAGCATGTTTAATTGGATCTTATGTCTTAAGAACCTCATCATGTGTCTCTATTGGTTCTTGGTTCTGTATTGGAATAACATTAAGATCAGGATCCATTAATCCTAACTAGATGAGTGTTAGATATGAAATTATGATTGTTTAGATACTTCTTCCATCTGAAACACTAGGATGAGAAATTTCATCAGATACATCAAACTCCAAAAACTTATTCCATATTATAGAAGAGAGTTGAGTTTAGGCGATCCAACAATATCGTATGAGAGAAGAAGGGCAATGCTACTGGTAAAGCTTTTTCGTCAAGTGCATGATCAAGATAAGATTCAAGGAAGAAGCCTAGGTTAACTCTGTGCTAGTAGCCGCTGTAAGAAGTGGGGGCCAAGTGTTCTTTGGAACGACTGGGCGTAAAGGGGACTCCACATAGAGGTTTTTTCTCTCACATAATTTTGACTGCCCGTTCTACTTCTATACCAAATGAAATGGGATTCAAAGCTATGATACAATCTTCTTGTATGTCAATTTAGCAAACCAATGCCTTAAGCCACTAAGCCATACTTCCATGATCGGAATTGGATGTTCAGCCGTAGGGCATGCCTAAGTTGTAGCACACATACTTTTCCTCTCTCTATATATATGTCTATCTAGATCCCTTAGCAAGCCATCTAAATCTAACCTTAGTGTGGTATCGATATTCAATGAAATAGCAATAAGAAGATTGAGGATGCAATTTGTTCTTTTTAGGATTATACATTCGTACTTAAGTTAAATAACCCCAAGTACGAAGATGAGTGAGGGTAGGTTTTCATCCTTTCTACAAGTCAAAAAGGGTTTTAAGCACCGATTTACTGAGGACCCTATTCAAATTATATAAGGCTATCTTTATAGCTTTACTTCAAAGATATTCTAGAAGGTTAGTCATACTTTATGTACTTCTTATTATATCTTTTAAAATGCAACTTCGCTTTTGAACCACACCATTTTGTTCATGACTAATTGACATAGTAAATTGAGCTACTATTCTATAATTTTCTAAGTATCTAGTAAACAGATCTTTTCTTGTCTAATATTTGTCATAATACTCTCCTTTGCAGTCAGATCTAACAATCTTGAATAATTTTTCTAATTGTTTCTCAACTTCAATTTTAAAAACTTTAAACTTGTTAAGTGCTTCAAACTTTTCCTTACTCAAGAATATATATATATATATATATATATCCATATCACGAAAAATTATCAATAAAAGTCACAAAATACTTATATCCACAAATTATGGTGAGTAAGAACTAAAAATTACTGTATGAATGATTTCTAATAAATCGGAAGTGTGTTTAGAGTTTTTATTCTTATCTTATTCATTTTACCTCTATAACAATCAATACATATCTTTAAATTTGTAATATTAGGAGTTGGAAGTATGTTATTCTTTTTTGATGTTTTAACTCTTTCTTTAGAGATGTGGCTCAATCTTTTATTTTACAACATTTACGATTTATGAAAGGCCTTTGGGAAATAACTTTTTTAGCAACATAAGAAGTAGCATAAAAATCATTTGGAGTTAAACACATCTTATATAAATCATATGATAAGAAAGTAATACCGATATGTTTTATATTATATGAAAACTTAACATAAGAGTTATCAATCACAAAACTATAACCTTCTTTGCCTTAAATTGATATAAAAATCAAATTCCATCTAAAGGATAGTATATAAAATGTGTTTTGCAATACAAGTTTAAAACTAGAATCCAAATTTAAATAGAAAAATCCAACAAACGATATATTTATTTCTTCGTTATTGCCAACCATCAGTTTTAAGTCATCTTTATTTAGCCTCCTCCTTGTTATGAACCCCTACATTGTGGAAGTAACATGATTAGAAGCTCTGCTATATAGCCATTAAGAACCATATGTAGTTATAGCAATATTAGATTTATGAATAATAAGGGCTAAAGAATTAGCTAACTGATCATGCTTTCTCTCTAGGTCTTATACTTTAAATAGTCATATTTCTTATACTCCTTTTTTCTTATAGAAAATCATTTAAACATTTTCACATTTATAAGAGCTTTTACTCTACTAATCTAACTAACATTTTTAGGTGGAGGACAATGAGAAAATTACCTTTAGGCTTGAAGACATTTGCCTTACACTTTTCTTCATTAGTAAGAAGAGATGTGTTAGCATTCAGCTTCTTTTCCTTAGTCACATAATGAGAAATCAGAATATTAACACTTAATGATTCACTTTGAGTGATAAAGGTTGTCAACAAAATACCAAACTTTGAAGGAAGGGTGTTGAGTACTGTGTGCACTATTAATCAATCGGTGAATGAAACTTCCAACTCTTGAAGTTTCTTCTATATGGTCACCATATCTATAATGTATTGCCTCACTCCCTTGTCCCTGTTCATCTTATAGAGAAGAGTTTCTTTATCAAGGTAGGGATTTATACATTGGGAGAGGTTTGATACCTTTGAGCAATATTGTCAAAAAGCTCTGTTGCTACAGTTATAGCAAAAAGTCCCTTAAAATTTTTTCTTAAAATGAACCTCTTAATTGTCAAATAGGCCAACTATTTGTTTGTTCCTAAGCCATAAGAGCTGCCTTATCTGAATCAGTGATAGAAGGTGGCATTTCAGTGGTTATGGTTGAATCAATGTCAATGACCTCTAAAGCAAATTCCACATCTTCCTTCTATTTATTATAGTTGGAATCAATCAAAACTTTAATCATAATAGTACAATTATTCATTAGAAGGTGATTCAAATCAGATAATGTATATCAGTATAAAAGTAGGATGACAGTTATACCAAAAGCTATAAAAACATATATAAACCAAGCTTCTTATCTATACATCATGAAATATCTGTAGGCTGAATGCATAATATATAAACAAGACCTTCACATAAAAGCCATCAGCTAACGCACCATTAACTCTCTTAATTCTTCCACTTATAAGTATATAGATCACTCAAGTGATGATTTTCCTCCACTAAATGCCTTTATGCATATCTCAAGTTTTATATAAGGTTAATACCTATGAGTAGAATAATCTAATGAAAATAAGAAATACCCCCCAACATACAAGCAAACATGGTCCTTTTACAAATTTGAAAGGCCAATGTAGTGTTTATAATCTCATTAGCATTCAAACCATTTCATCAAAGACCAGGACACACATGCATGTTAACCTCACTTCCAAAATGTATGGGCATATGTAACATTTTACTATCATATATTACAAGTGGCCATATGCAACAAAATAATGTCACAAAAATAGTACTGAATCAATTATCTATATCTTTATGTTGAAAATTTTCAATAGTAAAACATATTTTGAAAAATAATTGATTATGAAATAAAAATAAATAAAATCATATGAGATAATGTAATTGTATTTATCTCATTTATTTCAAGTCAACTTGCATGAAAAATTAGTTAAAGATGGCTTTTGTAAGTTTATTTAAACTTTTTTGAAGTTAAACCTTCATTATCATTAATGTAATAATTCAAAAAAAAATTTAAATGACTTTATGCATACACAAGACTTTTAAAAAATCTAAAATAGGTTAAGGAACCATTACATAAAAATTGGAAAATATGAGTTTTTTTATCCTTTAACAAGTGCTACATCAACAATCAATTAGCATCCCTATCGGTGCCATGTTAGCGTCCAATCAATAGCAGAGGATGAGTTAACAACATAGCCAATAGTGAATGATGATGTCACCATGATGTTATAATGACATTAGCAACACTTGTCCTGTATATGGATCATGTATCATTTAACAACTTGTTGACTGAAGGCTTAGCGCCTCACTTTATGGCTCGTGTGATATGTCTCTCAATCAATTATTGCCATGTGTCTCACTATTAGCTGCTTTTATCTTCCAATCACACCTAGGACACATGTGTGTCACATGCCAACTGGTCTTCATGTGTAGCTCCCCCTTCATAATATTTTTTAGGTTTTTGAGTCTTTTATTCTTTAATTTTTCTCAAATCCAGGCCATTTTTTGCTTAAATAACTTTTGTAAACTTGAATTTTGCTACCTATGTGCTATTTCCTTCATGATTTCATTTAGAAAAAATGAAATAACACAATAAAACCATAAATCCATGGATGCAAAAATTGATTCTTCTATTTCCAAATAAAAAACCAACATCTTTAAACTTTAGATCACAAGAAGATGGGTAGCTTTGATACCAAATGATAGAGTTTTATATTCAAATAACACGAACAAACCTAGGATCAAACCATATAAAAATGTGAAAGTTTTGAGATTCATACCCAACTTGCTATACATGATTTATAAATTGATTAAATTCACACAAAATAGCTTCAATAGATCTATAAAAATAACATAGAAGCATAGAAGAAGAGCAAATGTAGTAAAGAGAGATAACTGAGAGTTTAGAAAGAAGGCAAAGAATTTTTTAGAGAGTGTAGAACCTTTATGCTCTTTTTTAATGCTTGGGCCTTATGATAGTGTCAAATGACTTAACACACAAGTTTATGTATAGTAAGAGTGAAAAAAAGACTAAAAAGAACTAGAAATTTTTTTTGTTAGCTACCCGATTAGCTACGACACTAGGTGCATTTCCCTAAAGGTGCTTGTTGATTCTATAGTAATAAGATGAGCTAAGCCTTATTTGGCCACCAATATGAGAAGTGCATTGTTGGAACTAGATTAGATCATTTATTTTTTTGGTTGCCGATCATATATATAGAACTAACTTTGGGATTGGGCACAATATAACAGAAACAAAAGCAACGACTAGAGTGGGAGAGTCAAAGTTGAAAAGAGGATTCCTCACTTCTTTCTCTCATTCAAAACCTTGCATGAGACTTTCATCTCGCATGGCTTCTTCTCTCATTCTATCAACTTAATCGTATTCTTATATCTTATTCTCAACACTTAAACTTATTGGTAGTATTTTATTAAACTTTTATATCAAAAATCCAATAAACTACCTATCTTACACTAATAGAGTAACATTTTTCCTACAAAACTACATATTTATCTTTAATTCAAATAAATAATTAATTTAACCTGGTCCAATTAATTTTTTTTTTCTGATTTTAATAGTTAGGAAAATTTCTAACATTATCATTTACATTCTATATATTTAACTTGAATATTTAACTATCTGCCTTACTGTTTCATGGCTTCAAACTAAATGAAGTCCTATTACCCAAGTTTCTTTTCAATTTTGATCACTTAAGTAATTATGTTCTTCACTTTGATGAAAAATCAATGGCTAAAAGTGAATTCTTCAAACAATGAGACTGATCATCTTGCCTTACTCGAATTCAAACAAGGGAAAACCAATGATCCTTTTGGAGTTCTCAACTCCTAGAACGACCATTTTACAACTAGAGTATAATCACTTGTGACGAGGGGTAACATCAAATCATGTACTTTGAGCTAAAGGTATAAATGTCTTTGAGTCATATCCCCATAACTTTTTTTAGAATCCTAGACCACTAAACAACAGTTTAGTAGGTGAAGTTCTAGTAGAAGTTGCAAGTTATTTCAAATGCAACAATTCCAGTTCAATTGGAAGGAACAATCCTAACCAAATTGACCAACATGTTAGAGCTAAAGATGATAGATTTAATAAGAAACAATTTCCTTGGAGAAATTCGTAAGAATATTGAATCTTTACCAAATCATGAGGTGCTTAAACTTGGAGCAAACAATTTTATAGGAGAGATCCTAACTTCACTTAGAAACTTATCATATCTTATATGATATCAGTACATGTTAACAATTTGGTAGGAAGAATTCGTGATGATATAATTTGTTTAACCAGCTTAAATACTTTTTCTATTGCATTAAACCATTTGGTATATCCACTCCATCCATCTACAATATCTCATCAATTAGTATCTTCTCAATACCAAACAACAGACTCAAAGAGGGTTTATCAGACAATATAGGCCTCACACCTGCAAATATGACACTTTTTTAGCATCGGAACAAATGAATTCTCTGGACCAATCCCAAGTTCATTAACTAATGCCTCTCAATTGAGTGTGTTTGATATTAGTATCAACCAATTTATTAGACAAGTTCCAATCACTATGGGAACTTGTCCTAAATTGAATTATAATTGATATTTAAAAAGACATTTTTAAATATAAATTATAAATCACTTACTAATTAGTAAAAATATAATTAGATTTTATGATAGACACTAACTCTATATTCTATTTTCAATTAGAATATTATATGACAAAGTATCAAACTATATATTATAACCATGCATAGATAACTTAAGTCAAACTATTTTGGTGTTTCTAATATTTAGATGGTTATGACATATTGTCATATGTCAATCATAATATATGAATATAAATTATTTAATTGAAGAATTAAAGATAAATTAAAAGAAGTTTTAATTTATCTAATTTTTATTATGAATTGGAATTATAATATATAATCATTATCAATATATTATGAACCTAATGAGTCACACATATAAATTTATTGAAGAAGAGAAATTTTTAATTAAGTTAGACTTAATTGTAAAGTTTAAGAAACTTTAAGGTCAAATATGTTTTGATTAAATTAAATTAAGTTAAAATTATAATTAAAGTCATATTTTAATTATCATATATATTTAATTAATATTAAGAAAATTATGATTTTTCTTATATAATGATGAAAAAGCAATGGATTACTAGTACAACTCTTTTCTTCCTCTCAAAAATAGGTTTTACATTCTTCTTTTGTCAACTTGTGGATGCCATTAGAATTCGAATGCTTGAATATTGTGGTTAAAGAATTTAAAAAGAAAACAAATTCAACATGAAAGTAATAACCAGGTTTGTTAGAAATCTTTTTTACTTTCTTATTGTTTATTTAAGTCAAAATTTTGTTAATATGATTCGAAGGAAAACTGTAAAATTAATTCCACTGTACCCGCAATTTGATCATGACTGATTTCCTAACAATGGTATTAAAATCACCTTTAACCGATTTACCTTGATTTAATGAGCTTAGTTATTATTAATTTGATATTTATATGCAAAAGTTTCATATTAATTAGATATTATACAATCCATGTTTTATCAAAGTGTTGTCGTGCCTCCCTTTTTAAATTTTTTGGAAATTGTTCCTATAATTACATGTACTATCTTTGTTTTCCTATAAAACCTTTGTCATTTGCATGTCTTGCTATAGTTGGATGTATGATTCAAATAAATTCTATAAAAAAATGTTATTATTCCCTTTTTGTTTTTCTAGAATTTTGCTTTAATTTCTAGAGATTTGGTTTGTTTTTGGAAAAATAATGATGGATGTTCTTATGCTTCCTAAAGATATACCATTTCGATCCATTTTGGATAATATTATGCATAAACATTATGTTTCTACTGATGGAAAATTTTTAAAATTTAAAATTTGATTTTTTGTTTACTTATGATCAGGTTATGATTTGATTTAGACTTTGGAAAAATATGAGAATTCAAGATTTTAAAAAAATCTAGATATGATTTTGAATAACCACTATTCATATTATTTGAATTTGGACAAAACTTCAAATCGGACTAGATATTTTCTCATTCGTATTAATTTGTTTATAACCTTTTGCATCTATCTCCTTGAATTTGAACACATCTGGTTGGATATCTATTATTTGAATTTAAATTTAAATCTACAATCTATGTTCTAAATCTATGTTTCTATGTTAGCATCTGTCGGATAATTGATAAACAAGGCAAGCTAGCAACAAAAACAGCTGCCAGCGTGCCAATGACACTACCTAGTGATACATATATTGTGTTAGAATTAATATAATGAGATTATATTAATTAAATTGAGACCTAAATTTTAAATCTTTCATTAAAATATTAAGAATAAATATTAAATATATATTTAGAATATAATTGTTATCTTCCATTGATATAGAAATAAATTATAGTCCTATTTATTATTAGGCTTGTTAAGTAAATACTGCAGCAAAAAGAGTTTTAGATAACAAAAGACTTGTAATAACTTAAAGCAATGTTACTAAAAATTATTATAATGCAATGGTTTTTAAATTATTACCTGTAATAATATTAAAAAGCATTAATAATAATAATTTATTATTATCTGTTGAAAAAGAAAAAGAAATTGTTACATTGAAATCCTAGATGTGTAATAACTAAAACTATTGCTATTTAAATCAACTTTAAGTAACAATTAAAGAGTTTTTCTTTTATATAGTTAAATTATCTTCAATATTTAGAAAATTACATGAAATTATTATTTTCTTTTAAATACTCTTACACTTTATTTTATTTTTTGTGAATTATTTTTACGACATGTTAAATATAAAATTTTGATATTTTTAAATATTTATAAATTTGATTTTGAGAAAATTTTTAATAAAAAAAATTTACTTAAATGACACAAAATCAATTAACTTTTAAAATTTAATATACAAACTAAGAAAAAAAAGGTGGGATGAGAATTGAACCATGACTTCAAATGAAAACACTCATTACAAACTAGTACACTTAATTGTCTAATTGTTTTGGTTAACTTTTTAAATTCAATCTAGGTTACATAGCTAGTTATATGTTGATCCTAGGCTTATTTCATATCATCATTGGGTGGTTTAAAGTGTAGCTTTAGCTTTTGCTCCTATAACTGTCTTACATTCTTTATTTAATCTTATTTCTTTTTAAAAAAGAATTTTTAAATTCAATATATAATATAAATTAAGAAAAAATTTGTATTTAAACTTAAAATTGCTTTAATTTGAATATGTTTAATCTTATAACGATAAATCCAACTTAATTAAATTTGTATGATTTAGATGAACAAATTCTTGATCATATGAATTTAGAGAAAAAGTTAGGAATAACATAAAAGATATCTTTTGGTAAGGAGTTATTACCTAAAGGATTTATGAGTCATATAAAATATGATTGATAAAAGGTTATCTACCTAATTTTAGTTTGATTTTTTTTTTATAAAACAAAAGAGGTTATTGATGGGTACACATGAGAACTTCTCAGGAGGTCACCCATCCTAGTACTACTCTTGTCCAAGAACATTTAATTTCAGACTTCTGATGGGATCTGGTGTATTATTACTAGTATGATCGCACCCGTTTGATTGGTTTTTTAAACAAACTTAAGATCAATTAAATTATAAAAGAATGCTAACTCATTAAGAAATTATGTAATAATTTTTTCAAACTAATAGTGAGGTCTATTAATTTATTTAAAATAACAAGAATATGTAAAAAATTTAGAAGTCCTTAATTATTTGGTTTTTATGATATAAAACTAGTATGACATAAGTACCAATTTTTCCCTAAAGAGTATCATAGATGCTAATAGACTAACGGAACCCAACTTCTCGAATTGGCTACATAATTTGATAATTATTCTCAAGTAAGAGAAGAAGATATATGTTCTGACACTTTACTTCTACTTGAGCATGCTTTAGATGTAGTTGTTGATGTTTGTGACAAATATCAAACGAGCAATCAACATATGTAATGTTGGTTAGCATGTCTTTAGAACTTATGAGACAGCATAAAGGCATGGATGCTAGATCCATGATATCGCACCCTCAAGAGTTGTTTGGTACATAAAGTAGGTGTAGAGGTTTGAGACTTTTTGAATGCTATATCAATGTAGAATGATACTTAGATATTCAATAGAGTTAATACTAAACATGATTGGTTATATTGAAAATTTAGGCCAATTAGGTTATGTCATGCATAAGTTGACCATTGATTTAGTGCTTTAATCTCTCCCTCCTATCTTTTCTCAATTTGTCATAAATTTTCATATAAACCAGAAAGATGTGATGTTACTAAAATTATTAAAAATGCTCAAGACAACAGAAGATTGCCTTAAGAAGGAATTTAGTTATATTCTTGTTATTTGTTCTTCAAAAAATACTAGTAAGACTCCTAAAAAGAATAAAAATAAGAAGTAAAAGGTCTTAGGAAAAGTGGCAAAGCCTATTAGAGGTGTCTAGAAGAAATGCGACAAATGCATTTGTCTCCATTATGGGATCAATAGACACTGAAAGAGAAACTGTAAAGTCTATCTGACTAACTTAAAGGAAAAGAAGCTAAAGGTGGTCTCATCTTTCGGTATTTTTATGATTGAAGTCAATCTTTCTACTGTGTTTTACAGTCTTGTGTATTAGCTACCGATTGTGAATCTTACATTTATAACAATGTGCAAGTACTGATAGATAGTAGATCGTTAAGGAAGAAAGTTGAAGTGGACTTACAAGTTAGTAATGGAGTAAGAGTCAGTGCATTAATTGTAAGAACTTGTAGTTTATCTTTGTCTTCTAACCTTGTATTTGAACAAAATAATTGTTATTATGTTTAAATAATTATTAGAAATATCATTTCTATTTCGAATTTAGACATGAATGGATTTGTCTTTATAATTAAGAGTAAGATTTGTTCTTTTTATAAAGATAGTGTTTATTATGAATTTGATATACTCACAAATGGTTTTTAAGAATTAAATAGTAAAAGGTGAATCTTTAATATCAATAATAAGAAAAGAAAACTAAGTGATCAAAATCTATCTTATTTATAGAACTGTATGTTAAGTCACATTAATGAAATGAGAATCATAAAGTTATATAAAAAAAGAATATTTATATCATTTTGATTATGAATTATTTGAAACTTGTGAGTCTAGTTTATTGGATAATATGACTAAACTATTCTTTATTTGAAAAGGGTAACATCCTAATAAATTATTAGAGTTTATACACTCAGATGTATGTGGCTTTATAACTATTCAAAGAAAAGACGGATATACCTATTTTATTACATCATTCTAGATATAGTTATATATATTTAATGAAACAAAAATTTGAATTATTTGGAAATTTAAAAGAATTTATACTTAAGGTAGAGAAACAAATTGGTAAGAGTATTAAGAAATTTAAATATAATTGAGGTAACGAGTACTTTAACTGTGTGTTTTTAAGTTACTTAAAGTAAAATGAGATTCTCTCACAATGGACTCTACCGAGAATACCATAATATAATGAAGTGTCAGCAAGAAGTAATCATACTCTATTAAATAAGATACTTTTCATGATCAGTCATCTAAATCTTCCTATTACCTTTTGGGGTTATACCCTTGAGGTTGCTACTTACCTTCTTAATAGAATTTCATCCAAATTGATTGACAAGACACTATATGGTATATAGACTGGTAGTAAACTAAAGTTATCACACTTAAAAATTTAGAGATGTGATACTTACGTAAAGCATGCCATGTTTAATATGCTTCAAGCTAAATCGAATAAATGTAAGATTGTAAGGTATCTAAAAGACAGTTTTAGATATTAATTATACTATTCTCTAAAGCAAAAGAATGTAATAGGAGTGAGATAAAACTCAAAGAAGTTTAAAAGCCAGAAAATCACATCCAAATGAAATAAAAACCTTAGATTGATACATCAAATGTATAATTGATGGTTCAAAAAACACATAGTCTATGACATACTAGTAAGATATATCGTCCTCCAATTAGATTTGATCTTCATAATAAAAATGAGAGGGATAATATATTGCTCATAGATGATGAGTTTTAAATTTTAAGGAAGTAATGTTAAACATTGATTCTTTGAAATGATATGAAGTCATGAGATTTGAAATACAATTCACGTACACTAACTAAGTATGAACTTTAGTAGATGCACTTAAAGGTATTACTCATAAATGACATACCATTTCTTTAATATGTAAAAATTTAGTTATCTAAAAACTTTTCTACTAAGAATATAGGAGAAATAGCCTATATTATGGGAATAAAGATCTATAAAGATAGATTAAAGAAGTTACTTAGTTTATCTGAGTCCACGTATATAGATAAAGGGTTAAGAGGTTAGCCTAAAGAATTCTAAAAAGGGATTCTTTCGAATATTGCAAAAGATTTTTCTCTCTAAAATTGTGTGTCCTAAGACACATAAAGAGATAAATAAAATGGATTATGTTCTATATGCTTTGATTATTGGATTAATCATATATGAGATGTTGTGAGCAAGGTTAGTTGTTTCTTATGTTTTAAGTATAACAAGTGAATATCAAGCTAATCTTTGTAAAGGTCACAAAATAGTTGTTAAAAATATACTAAAGCATTTAAGGAGAACTAAAGAAGTTTTCTTAGTTTATAAAAGAGATGTATTGAGAGTTCAGAGTTATACAGATACTAGTTTTTTATCAGATCATGATGATAAGAAATTACAATAATGGTACATATTTATTTTTAATTGGGGTACGATTAGTTGAAATAGTTTTAAACAACTAATTATTGTAGGTTCAACGATTGAGGTTGAGTATATTACAATTTTCAAGGTAGAAAAAAAAGTCATTTGGTTTAATAAGTTCATTATTAGACTTGGAGTAGTTTCTACCACTGTGACAATAATGATGCTATTGCATAGGTGAAGGAACTAAGATATCATTAATAGTCCAAGCACACTTAGGAAGTCTCATTTGAACTGGAAGATAGTTGACTCGAAGGACGTTTTGTTAGAATAAGTTCCCACTGAAAAGAATTCAAGAGGTCCTCTTATTAAGCCATTTTCTCGTAAGAGACATGATCGATATATAGATAGCTATAGTATTAGATACATAGGCAATTGGCTTTAGTATAACTGAGAGATTATTAGTTTATGCCCTTACAATCAATCTATTTATCATAATTATATGTATGACATTGAAAATTTTGTTCAATAAAAACACATTATTTATCTTTATGTATTTTAAAATTATTTTAATAATTAATAATAAAATAAAATCCTTATAATAACTATTATGCAACTAAATATTACAATGAAATTATAATTATGAGATTTAGATTGCATTTTTTTGTATTATTCCTTAAATGTTCATAGGCATAGTTTTATTAAAACGGAGTATTAATGAAGCAGTAAGACTATCACTTTCTTTCTTATTAAGAAATCAATTGATCTTACCAATTAAAATATGGAGATACTTAAACAAACTTATGGGTGCTTATTAGAGAATAGGTTCACTGCGTTGACTCAATTATGAAGATTGTAAATGAGACGTTACTTGTATGTCTATAGATTTTCTCATTATGATGGTTATGTAATTAATCTTTAGATTTAAGATTACTAAAGTTATCTCATATAAGAATTACTATGTTTTATTGTTTCTTATGATCTACTCTCTTCAATGAGTCAGTCAAAAATACTTTGATATAGTATAAACTATAGGAAGATAGTTAAGTGAATCATAGAGGATTTATCACCTTAAAAATAATTAAGAAGAATGTTTCACTGTTCTGATTAGTAATGATTTAGAAATTATTTAATCAGAATGAATTGAAATTTGAAAAATAAGCTTTTAAATATCAATTATAAATAATTTATTAATTAGTAAGAAGAATATGATTAGATTATATATAGTAGACATTAATTTCATATTCTATTTACAATTGGAACATTGGGTGGTGAAGGGATTAAATTATAGATTATAGTTATGCATAGATAGGTTAAGTCAAACCACTTTGACATTTCTAATATTTGGGTAATTGCGACATATTACTAGATATTAATCATGATCTGTGGTTATACATTATTTAATTGAGATATTAAAGATAAGCTAAAAGAAGTTTTAACTTATTTAATTCTAATTTTAATTCTAATTTATAATTATTGTCAACATATTAGGAACCCAATGGATCACACATATAGATTTATTAAAGAAGAGAAATTTTTAATGAAGTTAGACTTAATTGTAAAGTTTTTAAAACTTTGGGGGTCAAATATATGATATTTGATCCATTAAAATTAAGTTAAAATTATAATTAAAATTAGACTTTAATTATAATTATATTTAGTTTAATATTAAGTAAAATATGATTTTTTATATAAGGATGAAAAAGTAATGGGTTGCTAACACAACATCTTTCTTCCTCTTAAAAGTAGGTTTTGAGTTTTTCTTCAATTAATTTGTAGATACCATTAAAGGTCGTGCGCTTGAATCCCTGTGATTGATAGATTTGAGAAGAAATTAGATTCAACAGGAAAATAATAATAAACTTTATCATAAATATTTTTACTTTCTTGTTTTTGAATTTAAGTCAAATCTTTATTATATCCAAATGGAAATTGTAAAATTAATTATTCTACACTTTCGATTCAATTATGGTTGGTTTCCCAACACTTGTACCTCTTAGATTTGTCAAAAAATAATCTGACAATATCCAACCATAACAAATTCCACTCTTTCCTTCCCTTTTAAGATTTGCAAGATTCTCAATACAACTTACCTATAGAAGTTGGGAAGCTAACCATAATAAATGCATTGGATGCCATATCTTTACCTAATAACCATTGGGAATTGTTTGAGCTTAAAACTCATTTTTATGCAAGGAAATTTATTTCAAATAACTATCCTTACATCTTTAGCTTCTATGAAAGGCCTACGCAAGATAGATCTTTTTAGGAACCGACTGACAAGGAAAATTCGAAACAACATTCAAGACATGCCCTTCTTAGAACATATCAAATTTTCATTTAACAATATTGACAGTGAGGTGCCAATAAGAGGAATCTTTGGCAATGCAAGTGTTGTATTAGTGATTTGTAGCTCAAATATCTATGGTGTTGTCCCATAATTTAGTTTATCAAAATATCATACTATCAAGAAGGCAATTTCTCACACTATTGCCTTTAGAAATGTATTAATGTATGTTCTTTTAGGCATTCTATTATTGTCATTACTTCTAACTCTTTTATGGATTAAAAAGAAGAAGCCACCTTCTGAAAGTGTAGATAGTATTAGTCTTGTTATGGTTTCTTATAAGGATATAGATGATGATATTGGTGGATTCTGTCAAAAGAATTCATTAAATCGGGCGATTTTAGCTTTATATACATAGGTTTTCTAAATTAATTAGGAAGTGAAGTAGTTATTAAGGTCCTTAACATGCAAACGGAGGGGGTTTCAAAGAGTTTCATGGAAAAATTCAAAGCCTTGAGAAACATCAAGCATCAAAACCTTATTAAGTTCTTAACATCTTATGTTAGATTGAATTTCAAGGGCAATGAATTCAAAGCTTTAGTTTTTGGATATATTCAAGGGCAAAATCCATATAGAATTCTAAAACTTGATGAGGGGCTAAACATTGCAATTTATGTGGTATCTGCATTACACTACTTTCATGATTTCTATGAACGTTCGATTATTCATTATGATCTTAAACTAAGCAATGTTTTTCTTGATATAACATTGTTGTTCATGTCACCTATTTCAACTTGGTAAGGCTTATCTCAACCATCACGGGATCATGTAGAAGTTAATTATGCACAATTGGAGGAAAAGGAAAAATTAGCTATATTTCTTTAGGTAAATGACCTTAAAATTATAGAAATTGAAGCATCAAAAATGTGTTTTTGGAAATGATTAGAACACTTACATTGACATTGATTACTAGTTATGCCATCTTTTAAATATTTTGATTCCTTATGCACTTATCTACTAAAAATGGATTTGGTGAATTGCAAAGCATGGAATAGGAGGGGAGGTATCAAAGAAAGGCAACATATGTAGATAAGGAATCCTTTTGTTAGCATTGTTCTCAAGAAAAAGACAAACTTTGATATTTTTAGTGATGGATTGAATCTTCACCACTTTATAAAGACTTCAGTATTAGAAAGAATTAAATAGGTTATAGACTCAACAATTTTGTGTAAAGACTTGGAAAAAGTAAGCATGTCCATGTAGACAGGTAAGGAAGATGATGGCAGTGAAATACAAGAAGATGGGCAAACTAGCAACCAAAACTTGATAGTTATAAGATTCAATTGCTTGCATTTAGTGCTTGAAATTGGCATCTAAATGCTAATAAGAATCACCTAGAGAAATGAACACCTATGAGGGATGTCATTAAAGAACGGTATTAGATTTAAAAAGAGCTTGTTTGCTATCAATTTCTATTTCTCTTAAAAAAAACACAAAAATCAAGGAAGAAAATATATTTAATTGTATTCTATTTTATTTTTTTATTTAAAACCTTAGAAAAATAAAAATAGAGAAATAAGAAAATTATGTTTATCTACTGTTAAAAAAATATTTTATAAACAGATTTTTCTATATTAAATAATTGATATACTCTATTAACTAATATATATTAGAATGTTTTGGTCTAAGAATATGAATTTATTTTGTATTTGGTAATCATTACTAAATTAGTTTTTATCACAAATCTCAATTAAATAAGTTTTTGTTTTCATTTTTTATTATAAATGTCAATAAACGGGTTTTTATTTTTCTTTATACAAAAATCAAAAATACAAAAACAAGAAATAAAAACTAAAAAATTATAATAAAAAATAGAAATGATATCAAATAGCATTGAAGCATTTTCTGAAACTTAGATCTTAACTTTTGAGCCTTTGAAATTTTAATGTAGAAAAACCCTATCTTGTGAAATGCCCTACATGTTTTACATATCTCATATGATATATAAAAGCATTTGACTCCTTTTATGAAATGCCCCTATATGATTTAAATATATTATATGATATATAAAGACATTCGACTCATTTTATGAAATGATAGTCATAGAAATTTATCATTAATTATTTCATCTTAGTATGTGCAAAAATTGGTAAGATTTGGTGTTTTATTAAGAAAATTTTATTTAAAGTATGTTTTTCAATGTTAATTGTAAGGTCATTAAAATTGTATATAAAAGATAATACTTATTATTAATAAACAAATTTCGTTAAAATTAGGAGTTACGACGACGACGACGACGACGACGACAACAACAACAACAATTGTTTATATGGCTTTTTAAAATGTTTAGGTATTTTATATTTTTATCCGTCAAATTTTTGTTAATAAAAAATTTTTAGATTGAATTGCAATATAAAAATATATGATTGAAATAAAAAATAGTAAAATTTCATAAATCTAGTATAATTACCGAAGTTTAAAAAAATCGGTAAGTTCTGCTAGTTCATATTGTACTAAGCCCGAACTAATAAAGGCTGGGATTCATATTGTGTTGGGCTAGTTTTCAAGCTTAGATTAGTCTTACCTGCCTGGCCAATTTTAGGTCAATATTGATATATTAGTCTAAAATTAGGGCGAATTTACAAATCCCCAAAATTTAGGGGACCATTTTATAAATTTTCAAAATTTTAGAAACATTAATTGATCGATGTATGCGTTTTCTTCTCCTTTTTCACCTAAATCTCTCTCTCTCTCTCTCTCTCTCTCTCTCTTTTAACACAAAACTCATGCATTTAAGTTTAATCATTTACCTTTTACCTCAG
>JAOXYD010204642.1:0-21358 GCA_028565735.1 Pinacopodium congolense
CCAAAAAATCAAAAATAGAAAACACAGGAACCCTAGAAATGAAATGAAATGAAATATAAGAAAAGGGGAAACAGAGATTAAAGTAAAGAAATGGGAGAGCAGCAGTAACCCTGAAGAATTCTGGAATGTGGAATTGGAGAGGGACTGTTTTGAGGAAATGAAGGGTTTTAGATGGGTTTAAGTGCAAATAGAGAAAAGTTGACACACAGAGAGAAACGAAGAGAAGAGAAGATTTTGATTGGGCGTGTGCGATACATTGGGGATGCTAAGGAATTCCAGGGTTTAAAAGACAATGCTCTTTCACGCGCTTTCGTAAGCACGTGTTCTAACGTTTCTCTTAAGTCATCTAAATAGAAGATGGAAGATGATTGTAAATAGTACATGGAGCATGAACCTTTTTTTTTTTGGAGTGTCCATTAAATTATAATATGATATTTATATCCTGAAGAAAACAACATTGTGCATTGGCATTTTTTTTTTTTGACTGTGTTAAATAAGCTCATAAAATTTAATTCCAAGTAAATGGTATTTTAAAACAATTAATTAAGCTACTACTTTTATGAAGTTGAACATTTTAATTTTAATAAACTAAATATCAATAAAAATTATATATGGGCTAATTTATTAGATTTTTCAATATTAAAATATCAGTTGAATTTTTTAAAATTAAAGCCACATAACCTTAGGATAAGTTCAACTAACGAAGAAATTTATTTGTCTAAAATATATTTTAAATTAGAGAACTCTATTTTAATATTAAAAAATGAGTCCATTGTAGCTGGAATTAATATTTACAAGAATTTTATATGAAAATAAAATATATATAGTTGTAAAATGTAATTTAAATAAAAGCATATTTTGATTGATTTTAGAAGAAATTTCAAAAACTTAATAATTTTTTAGAAATGCAATCTAAAATTGAAAATATTTTTATGAAAATTGTGTTATTCCCTACTAAGGCTATTGGAAAATTTTCTCAATAATTAATTATAAAATGTTTCATCATTGGGCCATTGTATATTAAAGTTTATTAGGAAAAGCAAAAAATTGGGCCAAGATAAACGGTTTCTCAAATATTTAGTTTTGTAGTTTCTGTTTTTATTTTTTAAAATAAATAAATAAATAATAGTATAAAAAATCTTAAAAAATAATATATAAATACAACACAGAAATAACAAAAAAACAGTCTAGAAATTCAAAAAACACACAAAAATAAAAATAGAAAATAGAAACGAAAAGTTGAACCAAACAAACTTTGTAGTCTTCTTTAGCTAAATAAAATATGTAGCCAAGTATAATTGGTTTTATTATTCTTCTTCTTACATATATATATATATATATATTAAATAGGTTAAAAATATGTCAATTAAGCTTTTAGTACCAAAATATATACAAGCAAAAGCTTTTGCAATTTTTTTAACATTTAGAACTTGATAGTGAATTTGATTTAGTCCTCTTTATTGTAACTCCCTAATTCTAAACTTTTTATCCCATAGTTTAGGACTTGGTGAATGAAAATGACTAAGAGATTTAAACATAAGATTTGGACATAGGCATCAAAACTATTGATGATAAAAACTGATAAAAAACAGGAAAAATGTTAAAAGTTTATATTGATAGGTTTGAATATCCTCTGCTTCACCGGCGATATCATCAAACGATAAGGCTCTCTTTCACATCAACTAAGATCAATATGGCCCACGTTCCCTTATTTTCAATTTCAATTTTTGTGTTACATCCATCTTCATTTTTTAATCAAATTTATTCTTCCTCAACCTTTATTAATATTGGAATTAGGAATAATTAATTTTTTAAAAGTAAATAAATAAAAAGAATAAAGAATAAAGTATAAGCTGTTCAAAAGTCATAAAACAACAATTTGTTGCAGGTTTAACTAGGAGGAAAAAGCAAAGGAATGCCACCTATAGGACAAGGTTAACAACTTAACTAGAAAATAAAACTAAAACAACCTCGCGGGCTTGGGAAAGATCAAATCTATACACAAGTAGACCCTGGAATAGAAAGTGAGATAAGCCTACCTGGCTTGGGATAGATCTCCGGTCTAGCCATAATAGTTTAGTGGGGATAGCCTCATGGTAACAGACACTCTTCATACTTTGCCTCTCAACTAGAGTTTCTATTGCTTGGATGATCCAAGGCATACAAGTTCTCTCTTATCTAGAAGATAGTGTTCTTCACTAAACATTCTTGAGTGGTCTTGATGTCCTTAAAACAACGATTATTCCTCTCCTTACGAAGTGTAAGCTTAATGGCACCCAAAAAGGAGGGCAAATTTGGTGTTTAAAATTTTTTTTTACTAAATGAAACTACTTAAACAACCTACGTCAATTTTAACTATATGAATCACTAAGTCAAAATTTAACATATAATAATATATTATGATTATGCCAAAATTAATCAAATTCAATATCTAAACAAACACAATTGCACAAGTATAAAGAGTATAGGGAAAGAGATGAACACCAAGATTGATAGAGGCTCACTTATCCCAAAAATAGATTATGTCATCTCTCCAACTACTTATTGTAAATATCACTATAAGCTAATATGATTTTAAATGGGTAAAGAGTAACTCTATAAAATCTTATATTAAGGGTGGAGAGTAACCTAATAATCTTGTTTAAAAAGGTCGAGAGAAACTCACGCAACAGTTTTGAATTATAAGAGTCAAGAGAAATCTAACACAATCTTATTTAAATGGGTGAATAGTATTCCTTACAATAAACCAATTCAACCAATTAATCCCATAAACCACCCCTAAATCAAGCTCCCTTAAGTTTGAGCACAAGCTTATATAGTTTAATAAAAACCTGAACAAAATCAATCTAAGAAAAGGCTCAAATACAACTAATGCAATGCTTATGCCTTATGCAATCTTTAATATTCATGCATGGCATAGGTCAATCCAATTCACATTCAAATATCAATATAACTCAAATCTTATTTTTCACCAGTCAAGAACAAAATTTTAATAATCTTGTTAATGGCAAAGAGTAGCCTTAAATCAATCACAGCAATTAACAAAACAAATCCCCCAAGTTAGTGTCGCAAACATACCTCTAATGGCGTTTCAATGAAACTTAGGCAATATAAAACAATTCTACAATTTCTAAAGATAATTAAATAATATGGAAAATCTCCTAATACCTTTATAGACCATAAAAAATTAAATACATCCAGTAAAAAAGTAATTACAGCATCAAATAATTAGATTCAACCAATATAAACATAAGCTGTCAGATTATATAGTATTCAAGTTTTAGTCTTGAAAAAAAAATGACTATGACCTATCAAATGCCACAAAATCACCGCAACAAACCTATTGGGACCTTAATCAATTAGCAAAAAATAGATTGATACAATAAAAACAAATTTAAGGCATAAAACATAGGTTTAAATCAAGAACAAACCATAAATATACAAAGACGTCAAAATATAAGTTATTAAAGTTTTAGTCTTATAAACAAACGTTTCTAACCTTACAAATCACACAAACAGGTCAAACAACTTCTTAGAATATATAAAAACACAACTACAATGAATTGGTGGAATTTTGAAGCACAAAAATTGAATTTAAACAATTAAAGATAAATATGAATGTTGAAATACCTAAACCTAGACAAATTTGGTGTATATGACATTGAATGCTTGTAGATAATGAAATAAGTAACCTAAGATATAAAAGTTTGTTTAACAAAACTCTCAAACACTTGGGAAAACAGAAAATACTAATTTTTCACACTTAGAAATTGATTTAAAAAGCTAAACACGTGATTAAATCAAGAATAGTCTAAACAGAGATATTTTTAATATATCTAAAAAATTAAGCTTAAATCAAATGAAACAAACTCCTTAAAATACAAAACAAAGATCAAATAAAATATATAACACTTAACCTAACATTTTTTTTTGTTGCAGCCTCGGAAATAGATTAAAAAGATGAGAATAGATATTGAATCAAGAATAGTGCAAAATGGAGGCAACTTGGAGGAGTTTGTGATTTTTGTTTCCTAAATCGATTTCTAGAGCATAAAATTGTGTTAAAGGTGTTTTGGAAATCTTAAGAATAATGTTAGGAAGGTTTTTAGATGTTTAATAGAAACCCTAACCATTTAGAAGTTAAAAGAGATGCTTAATCCCAAAAGGGAAACAAGTAGCCGTTAGAGACAACTTTAAGTGATCTGAGTTCTTAAAGCTTCAATCAACTTTGAGTTTTTAAAAATTAAAGTAAAACTTTAGTGCTCTCTTGAGACTTTAATCAAAATGTTTATGATGATTTTTAAGTAATAAAAATATATTTGAACACTAAAAAATTATATTGAATTATTATAACTAAAATTTGGGCAGATTTGAGGAATATCAACAAATGAGCTTAAACCAAACGAATTTTAACTCTAAAATTGCAAAAAAATGACCAAAATAATTCTTAACTATAAAAAAATAATAAAATATTGAATAAGACTTCAAAAAATATTTAAAAATATATGAAGGCTTTTTCAATTAATAAAAACATTCAATCGAAATGAAACACCTTAATATCTATGTGCCTTTTTAAATCTATTCCTAATATGTCAATACCATGTTTGGATTTAAGTAATTATTAAAATCACAATTCAAATCCAATATGCAATTGTTCATGCAAATATAATATGCAAATGTGAGAGACTTTCCCAGCATTGATAAAGATCAAGTTTAGAAAACTTATAAACTAAGACACTTTCCTAAATCTAATCAACCTTGATCTTCTTCTCTGGATCTCACTTTAATTCTTCAATGCCTGCTTCAATTCTTCATTTTCTTTATCAAGACTCTTCTACCTTAGACTCTAAAACATGTCATTTCACTTTTACATCAACTTATTTTCCAAACGTACCAAAACTCAAACATTAGTAACAATAATGTTTTTTCATCATCAAAACATATGATTTGAACCTCCTTTGGTTAAAAAACCCCCCCCTTTTGGTGATGATAAAACATGTGATATTAAGAACATTCCTCCTCCCCCCCCCCCTTTCTGATATCATCAAAATGAATATCAAATGTAACTAATTCTTAAACTTACCCTCCTTTGCTCATGCATATAGAAGAAATAGACCAATTGTATATAATACTCCCCTTTAATTTATGCATCTTAGAAAAATACCACTGGTATATAATGCTCCCCTAAATGAATGCAATTATGTATTATTCAATAATTATGCATGTAAAAGGATGAACGCATAAAATGTATCACCAAACACATATTATGCACTTTCTATACTTCAAATATGTACATTTTCCTACCTTATATACATTATATATAAAAAATACCTAATATACATCTTTATTCATTAAAAGAATATATTATGCACATTTGCATCTAAATCAAAGATTATGCATATTTCACGTCAAAAGCATATATTTATACATATTTTACATGAAAACCATATGTTTCACATGTTTTGTTTCAAAAACACATATTATGCAACAAAAAGACATATTCATTCATATAATGTCTACTATGTATCCAAAACACAAGTTATGCATATTTTGCATTGTAAACATACATTATGCATCAATACCATGTAAACTTTTCTTAAATCATGGAAAACAAATTGAAATATGTCAAAAAGATGTACTCCTCTAAATTTATGCATTCGAAAACTTTTAATCATATAAAGGGAAAGTACTTATCTGTAAAACTTTTTAAAAAATATACATAATATCAAAAGTGATACTGAATGAAAAGAAATAGTACCACTTGTAAAATATGATACCAATTGTAAAAATAAGATACCAGTTAATACCTTTTGTAAGAAGTAAATACTAACCGAAAATTGAAAGATATGGTACCAATTGAAAAAATATGATACTAATTGCAAAAATCATTAAGATTCTCATACCAACTAAAAATGACATTAAAAATTATGCAAAAATTCATTAAAAAATATGTAATAATTGTAATGCAATGAACCAAGTACAAAAATGTAAATGACATAAGGTCTCCCTTAAAGTACATGAATTCATTTTTCAATTTAAAACAAATAAGCCAAGGGCAACCTTTTCATATCAAACATAAGCATCTAAAAATCATGTCAAGCTATATATTATCAAATAAGAATATAGGAATACATCCTTTTGCATCACATTTAATTCCAAATCCTTAAATCCTCACTTGGTTTAATAATATGCTTCTTAGTAAGCTTATGTGAGGTAATCATAGTGATGTTTCCACTTCCACTAAAATGTTGGAGATATTACTTTCTTACTTCCTAACTTAACACTAATTTTTTACCAATAGATGTTGACCTACAAAATAAAGAAACTAATGGACTCTAGGTACCCATGTTAACTTCAGTCCTTGAGGGTTAGACTTAATACCTTTTTCAACCTACACCTTTAAAAGTTTCTTAAACATTCTTTGTTTAATAATTTCAACATGTCTAACTTTACCACAAAAATTACAAACATATGTAACATTATATAGATGGTCATGAACCCTATGATCTTGATGCTTAGGTACATTTTTATTATCAAATGACTTTTCTAGGATTATACTTATGCATATGAGGGACATGAGAATGCATCACATTATTATAAATATGAAATATGACATTTTACCTAACATGAGACGTAAATACATTTTTTAGTCTAACATCTCTAAATGTATTTCCTTGATAAAATTTATGCCTAGAATATGAATGAAACATATTTGATAGCCTAGAATAAGTATGAGACACATTTCCAAATGTATGGGAATGCCTTGAGAATGCATATGAGCGAGTTGACCTATTTTACCTGATTGGTTTATTATAAGACCTAAATATAAGCCTATCCTTTTCTTGATGATATGGCCTCCTAAGATATGATTGATACATGCCTCTGGCCTTAAGAATATGCATAATATAAGTATGGGAATGAGCCTAATTTTATGTCTATCATGAGGCTAAGATGTATGTATGCCCTTTTTTAGTTGAAATTCATTCCTAGGATGCAAATATGATCTATTTTAATGTTATACACATCCATATTTGAAACATGAGAAGATTTAGGACCTCTTTGCCTAATATGGATCCAAAATACATCATTATATATTCGTGAATTTCTATAAAAAAAACTATGCCTATTTTTGCCTTGATGCACATTTTTGCTAACCTTTGAACTAGATGCATATATGAATGCATGATGATTGTTCTTCCTATCAAGTAATTTAGATGAAGATGCAACATTCTTAAAAGATGGTCTAGTATGTGCTTTAGATGTAGATGCACCATTGTCTAATAAGTGCTTTGGTACAATTTCTTCATTTAAGCTTTTTCCTTTTACAAAAATGGTTTTAACATCCTTAGAAATATTTTTATCAACAAATCTTAAACCATGCCTATCATTAAAAATCTTTTGGCCTCTTAACATGCAATTTAAATTTTCTTTTCCCTTAATGAATTTAGACAATAATTCTTTGAGGGTATCCATTTCCTTTTTCAAAGATTCATTTTCATGTTCTCATTGTCATGCATGCCAACATCTATACTTTTAGAATCTAACATGCCATTTATTTCATGCTTTAATCTATTAATTTCTAACATGCATGCATTCTTAGATTCTAACATGTCATGTAATTCATCTTTCAACTTCTCATTCCCATGCAAACATTCATCTAATTCTTTTCCCAAATAATCTTTCATATTCACTAATATACCATTTTCAATCACATAATCATTCAACTTTTTCACAATATCTTTATACTTAGAAGAAAGTTTCTTTCTTTTCAATCTAAGAGCTTTTACCAACTCAACCAATTCATCATGTGCGATGTCATCTTATTCCACATTATTTTCATTCTTTATCATTTGAGTTAAGAGTTAGAAAGTGCCTCATTGCTTTCTTTTACAACATTTAATGATGATAGAGCTTCTTTCACAAAATTAATATGGCATACATTTTGTACTTTCTCTTCTTTTTCATCATTTCCACTTATAAAAATATGCTCTAATCTATATTAAATGTCATTAGCCAAAATACATATAGCAACTTTCCTAAGTATGCACCTATCTAATGCATCATGAAAGATATGCATGGCCTTTTCATTTAAGGAAACAACTTTTTCTTTATTTGAAAATTCATAAGAGCCATTTGAAATAAAATCGCATAATAGAAATCTTGTCCCATAAAAAAGAATTTCAATCTAATTTTCCATTCAAGAAAATCATTTCCATTAAAAATTAGTGGCTTATGAATATTCAAATTCTCTTAACAAAAAAAAGTGCCATTTTTAATCTTTATTTACAATTTCATTATATAAATGTGAGATCAAAGCTCTAATTATAATTGTAAGCCCAATGGCACCCAAGAGGGGGAGTAAATTTAGTGTTTTAAAAAATTCTTACTAAATTAAACTACCTCAACAAACTAAACTAATGTTAATTATATGAATCACTCAGTCAAAATTCAACCTATAATGATAGGTTATGTTTATACCAAAGTTAATCAAATTCAATTAAATCTAAAAAAACATAATTACACAAATATAAAGAGGATAGAGAAAGAGATTAATACTAAAATTTATAAAAGCTCACCTACCCAAAAGATAGACTACGTTCTCTCTCCAATACAAAGCATATATAGCACGGAACTAAAGGAAACTAGGTACACAACTTTGTTTTGATCATTCATCTACCTCTCCTCCTTAAACCATGTGAGGATGTCAATGTACCATCTGAGGATGTCCATGTAATTGGATAGAGAGTTATTCCAGTGGTAGTGGCATTTAATCATCTCCCAAGTAAAAGTAAAGTAGTTAAAAAATAGATGGTTACAGTCTTAGTTTAGCTCTTGCAAAGGAAACATGTAGAAGGAATGTTATAGAATGGAAGTTTGTCCATTATGCTGAGCTTTTACCTGGCCATAAGCCATAAGAAGAAGGAAATATTTGGTAAGAGATTCTTGTTCCATTACTTTTACAACACCTTTAGATTAGTATCCAACCTACTAGCAATACCCTGTAAGAACTGTTATTAAAGCTTCCAAAGGATGCCTTAACCATATATAAGAGTCCTCCGTATATCGTTAGGATTGTAAGCTAGAAGATAATCCTATAATTCCATTTGAACATTGCACCATCTGTTTGAAGATATTCGAGCTTTAACTTTGATGTTCGAACGGAATCTTCCAGCCACCAAATCATGAAACTTGAATTTGAAAATAAGGCTAATGTTATACTAATTGCCGAAAAAGAGTGCAACCTGGTCTCCTTTCCTTATAATGCATTTAATATGGTTTTAAAGTGTCTCAAAGTTTCAGCAACTGGGCACAAAAATTTGATGTAGAAGCTAAAACACTTTCAAGCTCCCTAAACACTTCTCCTACGAAGACAATAGACCTGCATCTATCTACACCATAAAGAATCCCTACATGTTAACAACTGCTAGAGTCTCTTCCCCATAAGCATCTTATTGTAAGGTTAATTGGTGTTATCCCTATACCTCCCTCATCTTTTGGTCTATATACCTTAATCCAGTTAACATTAGCATAATATCGACTTCCATCTTTCCCTGACCATAGAAAAAAATCTCATTATTTATTCCAAGTCATTTATCAGGCCTATAGCCATAAAAAAGTGGGAGGACTAAAATATGTACATGGGAGTTCAAGACGGATTTGATGAGTTATAGCCAACTATCGAAAAAAGGTGATTTGTTACACCAATTATATAGTCGTCTATGGGCTTTTTCTATGAGTGCAGAGCAATCCAAACATTGCAATTTCCTAGTAATGATTGGCAACCCAAGATAAGTGAATGGGGGATCCTTTAATCATAAGCTTGAAACTGAGGATAACCAAGCCAAGTATTCATAAGTAAAAGAAGAAAGCACCATAAAACTTTTACTTCAATTAAGACTTAGTCTCAAGAGATGCTTCAAAGTGGAGAGGATTGCCACAAGCAAGCTGATAGAGCAGTCATCAGCTCTAGAACATAGCAGGAGGACATCTGTAAATGCCACATCCAACAAGTCAACTCTCTTATAATTACTATAATGTTTAAAGTTGTTATCGTGTTTTTATATTGAAGTGGAGTCATTTATGTAATACCTTCATACATAGGATGAATAAATAGGGAGAGATAGGGTCCCCTTACCTAGCCCTTTTCCCTCTTTAGAACAACTTAATTGGCTCACCATTTATCATGATACTGAAGGAGACACTTTCCACACGTTGCTTGATCTGATTCTTAAATTTGAAGGGGAAGATAAAAGCCTCAAAGGTGTGTTAAATAAACTCACATCTTATTAAATCATAAGCTTTGTGAAAATTGATCTTTTGAGTGAAATTCTTGGCCAAATTATTCCTTTTATATCCATGGAGAAACTTTTAAACTAGTAATATATTGTCACCAATGAGCCTATTACACAAAAAATCACCATGAGATGTATTAACAAAAGTAGCAAGCTCCTGTTTGAGCCTAGTAGCTAGCAATTTAGAGATAATTTTATAGAGTGTATTACAAGAGGCGATTGGATGATACTCACTCAATGATCAAGGATTCTATAATTTTAGAATGAGGCAGATTAAAGTTTTGATGATAACTTTCAATTGTCTACTTATGTCAAAGAATTCCTATATAGTTGCTATTTTAACATGTTTGAGTTGAGATCAAGATTTCTGAAAGAAGAGTCCATTCCAACCATTTGGGCCTGTTACTTTTTTAAGGTGTATGTAGAAGATAGTATATTCAATTTCTTTCACTTAAAATAGCCAGCACAATACTTGGTTATCCTCCTCAAAGATGTTATGCTTAGCTACTTTTAATTTCTCTGGATTCCAGATAGCTGAGCCAATTGAAGTAGTAATAGAAATGATGTAGTTCATGTTCTTCCTTTCCATGATAGCCTTATGAGAAAAAAGAGGTGTTTTGATCCCCTTCAACTAACCATTATATTCAGGACCTCTGCTTTAGTAATGAATTCTAGTGGGCAAGAGCTTTAGTGTAAAGTTCCAAATCTTGCCTTTCTTATGAATGCTTACTACAACTTCAGGGTTGTCATAAGATTCCTACTAAGCCTGATGAAGAAAGCTCTTCACATGAGAGACAACCTCAAAGGAGCTAAAGTTATTTAGAGTCTTAATCTCCAGTTTGATGGCTTTAAGTTTTTTTTAGGCAAATATATCCTTTGCATCTAACCATACTGTGGAAAAGTCCCCCGACAATCACCTTTCGGAACCCTACAAATTTAGGCCTTTTTTAGTTAGGTTTTTATTTTTAGTTTTCATTTCTTATTTTTTTAAACACAAAAACTGAAAAAAGTAAAGAAACCCAAAAAAAACAACACACTAATATAGCACATAAATCGAAAAAAATAGCACAGAAACAGAAAACACACAAAAACCAATATAAAAACACAAAAATCACAACAAAAAAACCACAACCAACAACCCAAATAAGCATGCCCTTAGTTAAGTAATTGTTGAAACAAAAGGGGAATCATGGTTTCCTTGGGGACTGACAAAACTACACTAAAATGGGAGTGTGATTCGAGCATAAATGGTTAGGAAAGAAGCTATGTTCTCTGGCAAGGTGTCTAACTAGTTCCAATTTACTAAGGCCCAATTTAGTTTCTTTCAAATAAAATAGACATTATTTTGTTTGTTATACCAGGTGAAGATGTGCCCTATATATCTCAAGTTTGTTAGCTTCAACGTCTCAATACAATCCCTCAAATCATAATTGTAAAGCCTACTAATCACGTGTTCTTTGGGCTCTGAGCAGTATACTATGCTGTTGAAATCTCTAGGGAGCAGCGAAGGACCAGGTGTTGCCCTGCTTATAAGATCTAGCTCCCTCCAGAGTTATTGCCTCTCAAACATAAGGTTAGTGTCATAGATAAAAGCCACTAAAAATTAAGTGTGTTTTTATGACAATTAGACAGAGGCATATATCACTTGTGCACTGTTGTTCAAGACCTAAATCCTTACCTTTGAAGAATCATAGGCTACCATAATTCTCCCATAATAATGGTGAGAGTGGTTGGTAAGAACCTCCCAATTCCGTCCTAATAATCGTAGAGAGCTACATCTTTCCTATGACAACTTAGTTTCCAAAAGACTGAAAATTAAGGGGTTATTATCCTTGATATCTTATTGGTTTTTTGCGAAATTCAGGCCCCTAACATTCCTCACTCCAATAATCATGATGGAGAAGAAGTTTTTGAGCTTTTTCCCTTGTTCCTCCTCTTTGATTTCCTACTTAAGATCTTCGTGAAATCTTTATCTAGTTCCTTATTAGTGTCCATATTGACAAGGCTCGATCTTAATGGACTCCCCTCCAGAGGGATCGTGGGCTGCTCCACTGCTTGTAGAAGGCCCTTTTTGGTCACTAAAACTTGGAGAAATATTATTGTAGGTGCCTTTAATGGTTGGTTTTAGGCTCAAGTAAGGATTAGCCGTCACTACTCTAGTGGCTAAAAGTCGCTTCAGTCCCTAGGCGTCAGTAATGGCCTTAATGATCTCGTTAGTGGTTGATTGAACAGAAGGGATATCCATGCTATCCCTTACTTAAATCATCTTTAGTATGGCTACGACCTAGTGTTCTCTCCCGCTACACTCCGCCATGACCTGGGGTAGAGTATGTTTTTTGTTATTAGTTTAGTCCAAATTATTCAAATTAATTATCAAATTGAGCAATTTAAGCACATTTTCTTAAAATAATCACAAAACCAACTATTTGGCAAGTGTACCGGTCAAAAGTAATAAAGTGGAGTATTTTAGACTCAAATTATCATCTTATGGGGAAGTAACTATACAAGTATTAAGTCACTTGGATCACAGATAAAGGTGTTAAAAAGAAGCCACATTTTGTTTTAAAAATATGCATTTTAAACATTGAATCTTATAATGATCATAAGGTCTCACTATCTAAAACATAAAGCAATTTAAAATCATTTGATCTTTGACATTCCTAATTAACCATATAACGTCTCAAAGTGTCAAAATAAGTAAAAACAAAGGAAAAATGTTTAATAGAATGCATCAAAATTGAAATATTTTTCCATAAATTATATAATATCTTGAAAAAGATGATAAAATAACATGCTTTCAGATAAGATAAACATAAGTGTGATAATTATCTGTATAATTCTATGTCTCATCCATACTTAAATTGAACACTGTCCCCAATATTCATAAAACATCAACAAAACACAAAAACGGGACAAAAGGGAATAGAAGGCACCCATATAATGATATAATCTGAATATTGCTTCGTCAAAATGTATGAAAAATTTGATGGAGCACATGAAAATGATAAAAGAGAAATGAAAACATCGGAGATAACATAAACAAAAGCCATGCTCCATAGGAGGTAAGATCAAAGAATATCAAGAAGCACAAAATAAAAACAAAAGAAAAGTACACAAAATTAAAAGAAAGGCACACCAAACTAAGGAAACACAGTAACTACTATCCTAACACATAAAACAAAAAAGAACATACACAAACACAAAGATAACTAAAGGAAAAAAAGGCTTATATTAGTTAGGATCATAAAGAGTGAAAGTTTTAGCAAATTCCTTAATTGTGTTAGGAATATAATGCCTAACTCTTTATTCATTGATTATAAAGGTGGATTGGCTAATACATTATAAGGATAAACTTTTATCACTTCATAAGTACCAAAACATCACAATTTCAAATTTTCAAGAAAGAGTCTTAACCTTAAATTATAATCTAAAACCTTATTACCAACCTTGATTTCACGATGAATAATGTACTTGTCATGCCATCTTTTAACCTATTTCTTATACAATTTAGAATTATCATAAGCATATAAACGAAATTTATCAATTCTTTTAATTGTAACAATCTTTGCTCTCCAACCTTCATAGAGCCAAAATTTTAGAAATTGATGGCCCAAAATGCCTTATGTTTTAGCTTAATAAGAAAATGATAAGACTTTTCATAAATCAAGCCATAGGGAGACAAGTCATTAGGTGTCTTATATACAGTGCGATAGGCCCATAATGTATCATTCAATCTTAAAGATACAATCTTTCCTTGATGTACTAAATGCCTTTTCTAAAATTCTTTTAATTTCATAACTAGAAATTTCAACTTGATTGCTAATCTATGGATGATAAGGTGTGACAACCTTATAAGTTACACCATATTTAGATAGGAGGGAATCAAATTGCTTATTATAAAAATGTGAACCTCTTTCACTAATAATCTCTCTTAAATTTTCAAATCTTATAAAAATATTCTTCTTAAGAAATCTAACCACACCTCTCGCATCATCGATAAGCAAAGACACTGCTTCAACTTATTTACTCCCTTAATCAACTATGACTAAAATATATTAATTAGCATATGATTTAGGGAAAGGTCCCATAAAATTGACACACCAAACATCGAAAATCTAGTAAAAGATGATATTGTTCAAAGGCATTTCATATTTACTAGAAATGTTCCCAATTCTTTGATAATTATCACAAAATTTTACATGTTGAAATGCACCCTGAAACAATATTGACTAATAGAATCCAGACTTTAATACCTTATATACAGTCCTACTTGGCTCAAAATGTCCTTTTACTTCCTTGGAATGGCAATGACTTAATATAGAATGCACTTTCTTAGAAGAAACACATCTTTTTATGATACCATCAACATATATATTGTATAAAAATATATCATACCACATATATCGCTTAACGTTGGTCAGGAACTTTTTCTTATGCTAATAAGAAAGATCATGAGCCATCACATTGCCAGTTAAATAATTAGCATAATTAACATATCAAGGCAAATCCTTCTTTACAACTAGTAATTGCTCTTTTAGAAACACTTCACAATTGTCTTAATTTTCACCTTTTTTCCATAACTTCTTCACTTAATTACGAAAGATGGTTAATGATAAAATTTTCAGTACTCCTTTTGTCCTTGATCTCAATATTAAATTCTTGCAATAAAAGGACCCATCTAATTAGGTGTGGCTTTGCATCAGTCTTATTATTAGATATTTTAAATCTGAATGCTCTATGTACACTGTTACCTTTGAAGGAATCAAATAGGATATATATTTATCAAATGTGAAGATGAAAACTAACATTTCTTTCTCAGTCGTTGTATAGTTATTTTGAGTATCATTTAATGTCCAACTTGAATAATAAATAGGATGAAAAATCTTATCCTTCCTTTTCCTTAAAACTATACCAATTTCAAAATCACTTACATCGCACATCAATTCAAAAGGTAAAGATTAATCTGTTGAAACTAGGATAGATACACTTGTAAGCTTTTCCTTTAATAGTTTAAAAGAATGCATGCACTTATTATTAAGTACAAAAGTATCATCCTTGATCAAAAGATCAGTAAGAGAATTTGTGATTTTATAAAAATCATTAATGAGTCTCTAGTAGAAGATGACACATGCTAGAAAACTCCTAATCACTTAAACTAAATTTGGAGGTGGGAATTAAGTGATTAGATTTATCTTGGTTAGATCTAATTTAATTTCCTTACAAGAAATTTTATGATCAATTACAAGTTATTCTTACACCATAAGATAACACTTTTTCCAATTTAATATACAATTTGTCTCCTCGTATTTCTTAAGCACTTTTTCTAAATTTTCTAAACATGAATCAAATGATGTGTCAAACACTGAAAAATTATCCATAAAGACTTCAATACACAACTCAATAATATTTGAAAAAATGGCCATCATATAGTGTTGAAATGTGGTAAAGGCATTATATAAGCTAAAGGCATGCGTCTATAAGCAATTGTATCATATGGATAGGTAAAGGTTGTTTTCTCTTGATTCTCAGGGGATACCAAAATTTTTAAATAGCCACTATACTTGTGTAATGCATAGTGAACACTATGCTGAACCAATCTTTCTATAACTTGACCAATGACAGGCAATGAGAAATGATCCTTCCAGGTGACATCATTTAATTTTCTATAATCAATACACATACTTTAACCAATTACCTTTCTTGATGTAATAAACTCATTTTAATCATTTTGAACTACAATAGTACCACCCTTCTTGGGTACTACTTGAACTTGACTAACCCAAGTTGAATCAAAAATAAAAAAATATTCCAGCATCCAAAACTTTACTACTTCATTTTCACCACTTCTTTCATGTTTAGATTTAATCTTCACTACAGTTGGCCTAAAGGCTTACTTCCTTATTCTATAAAAATATTATGTGTATAGATTGAAGGACTTAACCCCTTAATGTCTGTAATAGTCCAACTAATTACTCTTATGTGATCTCATAAAACCTATAATAAATTGTCCTCCATATTATCAGTCAAAGATGATGAAATAATGATAGATAAATGTGATGGAGGACGTAAAAATGCATATTTTAGGTCCAAAGAAAGATGCTTGAGTTCTATATCAGGTGGCTCCTCTATAGATGACTTACGTAAGTGTTTACTTGGCCTATCTAAAAGTTCATACTTAGATGAAAATAAACCAAAGGATATATTTTTAGCTTCTAACATGCCTAGAACTTCATTTAATTCCTCTTCATCTATGCCCAATGACTGAGAATAAGTTGACACCTTTTGCAAGAGATCAAAATATGGAATCATAGTAGGGTTAATTTCGATATGATTAACTTTAATGAAATTGCAACAATTATAATTTGTAGGTTGCTACATCTTCTAAAAATATCAATTTGTATCGGCATGTAAATCAATTAGCGCCTTAACTGTAGCCATAAATGGTCATTCTAAAATAAAAGACACCTTACTATCCTCTTCTCTATCCATCACTAGGAAATCAATAGGGAAAGCAAACTTGTTAACCTTAACTAATACATCCTCTATAATTCCTTATGGATATGCCACAGAACGATTTGCCAATTGCAATAAAACTATTGTGGGTTTTAATTCTTTCAATCCTAACTTCTTAAATATAGATAAAGGTATTGGATTAATACTTACTTCTATGTCCAGTAATGCCTTATCTATTTACAACTGACATATTATACAAAGAATGGTAAATCTACTATGATCCTTGAACTTAGGAGGTAACTTCTTCAATAGGATTATAGAACATTTTTTAGTAAGCTTTACAGTTTCATATACTTCTAATTTTCTCTTCTTTGAAAGAATGTCCCTTAAGAATTTGGCATAATTTGGTATTTGCGCAATGGATTCAACAAATGAGATATTGATATATAATTTCTTAAATATTTAGATAAATTTCCTAAATTGTTTATCTAGATTTGCATTCTTTGATCTTTGAGGGTAAGGAATACTAGACTTGTATGGTTAGATATTGAGGTTAGTAAAAAACATACGGTATTTATCTTGCTCCTTACTCTCTACTTCCTTTCCTTTCTCATTTTCATTTTTAGCTTCCATTATTGGTTCCTTACTCTTCTCTTTTTTTTCCTTCTTCTTCTTACCTATGTCTCTACTTTCCACCTCCTTTACACTTCTTAGGGTGATGGCCTTAGCATATTCTCTAAGATTAGGCTCAATGGTACTAGGTAATTAACTAGGTGTTTGCTCTCATATAAGGCATGCTAATTGGCTTACTTGATTTGTTAAATCTTGAATTTGGCCTTACATTTCTTGTCCATTTTCTTGGATATATCTAAACATGGTCTTATTTAAACTAGGCTTCTCTTAAATAAGTGGATGGACTCTAAAGCCAGGTGGACTGTTCCTTTGAAGATTGGCAGGTGGGCTTTGATTGTTTTGGTTATCTCGTCATAAAAAGTTAGGGTGGTTTTTCTAACCATGATTGTAAGTGTTTAAATATGGATATCCTTTTTGCCTATTACAATTTCCTAGATATTAGGCTTGTTCAGGTTCTTAAGTAAGAGGCTTCTTAGTTAACAATCTAGGAATGAATGGGAAGTGCTACTACAACTCTCATATGTTATAAGAGACTCTCTATAAGAACTACTACCAACTTGTTTTCCTAAATTCTTTAATTGCTTACTAAGGACTTCCATTTGATCTATTAATGTTGTTATATCATTAATGACATGAACTCTTAATGACTTCCTAGGATTTTGTTTAGAATTTTATTGGAAGCTATTAGTTGTCATTTCATTGATTAACCTAAAAGCTTTATTCACAATTTTTCTCATTAAGTTTCCTTTAGCTGTATACTATACGTGGAAGGTATAAGTCTAATATAAAAAATATACTTGATTGCAAGTGCTGAACCTATGCTAGGGTATTTAGAAATCATTTCACCAAATCTCTCATAAGCCTCATACAAACTCTCATTTTCATGTGGCGAAAAGAGTCAATTTAATTTTTTTTAATTTAACGATTTTAGATGGAAAAAAGAATTTGGTTAAGAGCAAGTTCATAAGGCCATTCTATTTTATGATGGAACTAGGCTGAAAAGTATTTAACTAAGCCTTAACTTTATCCATAAGAGAAAAAATGGTTAATTACATCATCTGACCCTCCTTGGATTTTAAAGAAATCACATATATCTATAACATTTTGTAAATACTCATTAGGATCTTTTAAAGATGAACCACCAAATTAGGAAGACCTAATTATAGAAAGAATGCCTTGTGGAACTTCAGTCATCATAATTTATCATAGGTCTAACAATGTTAGCCATAAGTCTAGTTCTATTTTCTAATGTCAATTTCATCACAACTAATTCTCTATTTTTTGCTCGTAGGGTTTTGTAATTAAGTGCTCATGATGTTTCATTTCTAAAGGATTAGTTTCTATGTGACCTTTAATAGATGTGCTAGTTTGGGATTCTTCCTTCACCTATGGATTGTACATTCAAGTTTTTTTATCAAAGTCAAGTTTCTCAAGTTTTTTGCCATGATTTTTCATGTAAGATTAAATAAGTAAATAAAACAAAACAAACTACTAATTAGGCAAACACGTAATAAGAAACAAAGCACACTTAAAACAAAAGCAAACAAAGCAATTTAAATATTATTAACAATATTAACAAGCTCTAGAATAGTTTATACAAATTTTTTCCAAGTATTTCAATTATGTTGGATCCTCAGAAATGATGCTAAAACTTATTTTTAGTTGCTGGTTTAGTCCAAATTATCCAAATTAATGATCAAATTAAGCAATTCAAAGACATTTTCTTAAAATAATCACAAAACCAACTAATCGACAAGTATACTAGTCAACAAGTAAAAAAGTAGAGTATTTTATACTCAAATTATCGTTCCATGAGGAGGCAACTATGCAGGTACCAAGTTGCTTGGATCACAACTATTTAAAGAGGCCAAATTGAATGAATTAACTAAAATTACCAATTAACTTAAAATTTTCAATTTATGCAAAGAAGTCTAAGAATGAATTTAAGGATTGTTTATATGGATCAAATGGATAAAGCTTTAGTTTTCAATTATTTAAATGAGTTAAATACAGATTGTGAGGCTTTCTTAGGGTAACTTCACTAATTCAAGACAAGGCTATGGTCAAATCAATGTTTTTTCTCTAACTTTCCTATTCTATGGTTTAGTTTACCAATAGATTTAACAAGTAGATTTAAAGTTCAAGGAGCTTAACCTAAAAATTCCTATATGTAGATTATAAAACTCATGATTAACCAATCAATGGTCATGTATTGATTAAAATCATGTTGCTTATTTGATTTTTCAAATGATTAAAGTAGTTGGTCACCTTTCCTTAAACATCTTTCATTTTTATCTTAAGTGATCAATTTAAGACAAGTTTTAAGCATTTAAAATAAGTTAAGGCAACCTTCAATGACATATAAGCACGTGTTCATCACATATTTAGATCATTTACTAATCGTTTCTTAGCCAAAAATTAATCCAACCACTTATTTAAATTAAAGGACAAATCGTATTCATCATGTTTATCATATCTTTGATTATATAGAATAGGGAGTGGATTTCATTGTAGAAACAAGTTAAGAAAGCACCAAATCTGGCTAAAAACAAATTTACAGATCTGAATCACATGTTTAAGCTGTTAAAATCCTTAAAATCAAGTTTAAATCTACAAAACACAACCAAAATTATGAAGAACACAAGAAAATAGTCCTAAAACTTAAGAGAATCTAAAATTTTGATCTAAGGGATGTGTTTTCTCTTTCTTACCTGTTGAAAATGACTTTAGATAATCACTATATATGTCTGCTGCAAAATTTTAGGCAAGTGAAGCAAGTAACAACCAATAGGATCTAAAGATCTAGTAAGAAAAATCATGACAAGTACTTAAATGCCACTTAAAAAGAACCTAAACGATACTGTTGTACCCCATAGGTTTAGCTTTGCAAAAAGACTTCATAAAATGGTTCTTCATACCTAAATGATGGCTATACCACCATTTTATTCCTAAATTCAGATTTTTTTGGTAGAATTCTCTAAAATTTTCCATCCTTCCAACCTCAAACTACAATTTAGACATGTTTATAGATAAATCAAACAATTTAACATCACTTTGGGAAAAATGTGCATTAAATCATATTTAAAAATACATGAAAACAACTTAAACTAAGAACCTAATAGAGTAACATTAGCCAGCGCCACCAAAAGACTAAGGTCCTTAAGAGCCATTACCTCACCATAATGCCCAGTCTAAAAAATTCACCCACTTAATTTCCATTATTGCATCTGCAAAATGGAGCCTTCCACTGGTAGGAGACTTTGATGGAATCTTCAAATAACTCGTCATTCTCTCCTATTCGCATCAACGAAATGATTTCCAATAGTAACTTTCCCCCTTGCTACATTAACGCAAAGTCCAACATACCTTACACATTTCCTTAACGCAGTGCGTTCATCCATATATAATGGCTTCCCTATGTAACTTGCCAGATGACTCAAGCCAATAATTGACCAATATTCCAATGGAATATTGTGAAAATTGAAAATTGACCTAAATAGGTATAAGCTCCAATTTAATTACGTCTAGTGAAATGAGTAGCTTCTAGAACTACAAAAACAATCGGGTGGTTGTGATGTGCCAAGGCCTGGATTCAAGGACCTCACGAACTCCGTTCTTAATGTTGAATCGAAAGAGGACTAAGTCTTCCTCACTCGGTAAAACTTCACATAGCCCCTTTGATTTTCCCAATTTATAGGCTCGGGCATTTAGAATTAAAAAGGAGGGTGTTTGCTGAGGAAAAAATTAACTAGAGTATAATGCCACAATTTGGCGCTTGCGTTAAGTACTTTAATAAGGGGAGCCATACAAGGAGGCCATACATGGTACTTGGAGGGAAAAAAGAGAAAGAAAAAGGGTTTGAGACCAAGGTTGTCACACTTAAAGATTTGGGGATGTGATGCATATGTAAAGCGTGCAATGTCAGACAAGCTTGAAGCGAAAGCAGATAAATGCATGTTTGTGGGGTATCCAAAAGAGAC
>JAOXYD010204649.1:0-21355 GCA_028565735.1 Pinacopodium congolense
TTAATTTTGGGTTGGAGGATATTAATGGAATTTTAACTTAATAATTGTGAGAATTGATTAGGAATTGATTAAATATTGTGATTTAGGTTAAGGTTGAAATGGAATTTCGCATAAATGACATGAATTAAAGATTAATTCTTAAGATTGACCATTTTAGGTTTAATTTCTAATTCTATTGTTAGGAATGAACTTATGATCTGTAATAGTCCTAGTGATTTCCATAGGTAACAATAAGCAATCCGACCTTGTGAGATTGTGCCTTAGACTAGTCGTTCCCTAATTGTTAGTGCTTTCGCGTCGTTAAATCTAGAGAGCTTATTATAGGTTGCCTCGTTATTAGGGATAGGTTTTCTATCGTATAGGACCTATCTAAAAATGGTGGAACTAAGGGCATCTTAAACTAATCACATGTTATCTATTTCGAGGATCGATTATAAGTCTATAATTCCTGATATATCTTCCACCCATTTTTCGTGTTTCTTGTTTGTTTCTTGTTTTTTGGTCTTTAGTATTTAGTTTTGATGTCTTTGTTTGCAAGGGTTTTATTTTCTTTTTGGCAATATTAGAAATAACAATACACTCTAGCTCTTTGTGGGATCGACCCTGACTTGCTCTAACTACTTAGTTAGGTTAGTTAAGTATTTTTATTATTTCGGCGACTATTCTTTATTTGATTAGCCGATCTCCTCAAAACGTTCTTTCAGTTGACTAATCTTCGTGGTTTAGTCGACCGATCTTCCTTCGGTCAGCCAATTCTTCCTTCAGCACTGGAGTTTAGTCGATCATTCTTCCTTTTATTCGAACAATCTAACATTATAGCTCAATAGTCCAATCAACCTATCCTTATACACACTTAAACAAGAATATCAGTAGAAAAATTATTTTGTCTTCATCAAAATAAGGTGGAACTTCCTTTAGTTCAATAGAAATTACTCATGAAAGTAATCAATTACTGGAAATTGAGCAACTATGTGTAAAATATTGAGATTGAAACAAAAATACAGTAGATGTAAAATGAAATTAAAGTTATTATAGATGAGAATAGCTAAAGATCTTAATTTCAATTTTGAAACTAGTTTTGTTGATGATATCAATGTGTGTAATATTTTTGTTATTCCTAAAACTATAGAAAAATGTATAAGATCAAGGTAACTAAACTATATATAATTAGCTTGTATTTGACTGAATTCAAGCTATGTTAATTTCTGTTATTTAATTGGTATGTGTAGTTGTTCCATCAATTTAATTTTTTAATTGAATTTCAAACACAAATAGCAATTAACATGAATAGAAAACATATGCATTTGTAGTTGCTTCATGACATAGCTTTTATAGTAACAATCAATAGTTATGTAACTTGTTTCGTTTTTCTAACTCTAGTTTTGGCCTTTTTCAATTGTTTAAAAAAGTCCAGTTTTCAAGGAAGGTCAGTGCATTTAGTTTCTTTTGAAAATGGATCTTCTAGAATTTACAAAATATTTTCTAGCTCTATTCATTTTTAACCAACTTCATCCAGAGTTTGATTATAAAATGAAATGTCCATAAGAAATAACATTAAATTTATAAACTAAATTCAATACAAAAAAATGAAAAACTTATAACTAATGTTAAAATTTAAGAAAATACATAAATTCTATACAAAAATAGAATCATTGTTCATTCCAGTCGAGAAAAGGTTGATATAAACTAATAACCTTCCAAAAGCACATAAAAATATTAATATATTAATTGGTATATACATTCTGTTGACTTCCCATTTTAGTGCTAGTTTCAATAACCTTACTTTAAAGCTTGGTCTTGCTATTGGAATGATATGAAACTTGAGTTACCCATACACCTAAATCATCCTTATTCGAAGAAAAGCTAAAAATTACTTGGATCAGCTGACCCAAAATTTCTCCTTTCCCTCAATAATGTGAAAAATGTTCATGTTTATTGGTGTGTTTATTAATTAATTTTAATTATTATCTAATCATTTAGAATTCTAATAAAATTTTTGAGAATTTTAGGTACTTATTATATTTTAAGGATCAAAATCATAAAAAGAAGCAACTTTGGACTTATTTTCCAAAAGCGCAGCATTGATCAATAACGACATCATTATGGTCAATATGAGGGTCACTGTTTTGGTCTATAATGGATGTCCAATCACAAGAAAAAGAGCTAAGAAGATTAAAGAAGCCCTCAATGGTCTGATTGAAGGAAAATGGGGTAGAAGTGCAAGCTTTTATAAATAATTAAGTCGATCCTCAAATTCAAGACTAATTAATTGAACTTTGAAATTTGAGTAGTAAAATGTTTTACTTATAAAGTATAGAAAGATGGTAGAATTTCAAATTGGAAAAAACCAAAAATTTTAAAGGAAATTTTAATCTTTCTAAAAAATTAAGAATCAGATTATTTGGAGTTTTGTAGCTCAAGTTATGGCTCTTGGAACTTGAATGTCTAGTATATAACAACATCGTTGTCCTCCTAGTGTTTGCCGTTGTGGTGCATAGTCATGGATAGAACAATAATTGCAGGATAAAATGACACTATTGTGGTTCACGTGCAAGACATCATTGGGGTCCTAATATATGGTAGGAGAGATGATTTTTAAGCATTTTACCAAATTTTAAGTGCCAACTCATAAAGTTAGGGTTTTTAACCCTAAAAAGACATCTAAGATATAAAATGGACATCTTAAACCTAATGAAAGGGGTTTAAGGCTTGGATTTTTTTCTCACATTCTTTGTAAATTCTCCAACCACTATCACCCTCTTTTTCATTCATTTCTGATTAGAACATTGATAATTAGAGGTTGAAGGAAATAAGTTCTATTGCAGCTTAGAGGGCATTAAAGGAGCTTAGAATGGGAGGCTGAGAGTAAAAATTCTTAGAGAAAAAGGCTACCATTTTCATGAGCATTGTCTAATCTCTTCTTTGGCTTCTTTTAGTTGTTTTCATTGTTCCTTTACATTTATTTTATTTGTATTTCAAGATAAATAGAAGCTTGGATTTGTAGGTTGGAATTAAGGGGCCTTAGATAAGAAGTTGTAAATGTTATGAACATTCTGAATCTCTACTTTTGTTTACTTGCGTTTGCTTTGAAAAGACTAAATGATTTAATTAATCAAAGTAATAATATAACTGAAATATACATTCTTTAAAAAATTATATAAAACTCAATAATAATGAAATGATGGAAATAACATAAGCCTGAAAATAAAAGAGAGATAGGGAAGAAGAGCACAAACTAATTTTATAGTGGTTTAGTGTCTAGCCCACACCTACATCCACTCTATAACATCTCATTGGGTATTTCACGATCTTCAGTTACAAGTACAATTCTCTTTTTCATAAGGTTACAAGGTAATCTTTTACAACCATTTACTTTTTTATTAAAGTGTAAGTATAACCCTTATAATACTTGCTTTTTTAATGGACACAAGTGTAACTTGTCATAATTTTTATTTTCACAAACTGACAACCCCACAAATACATTTCATAATATGTCACTCTTGATAAACCAAAGTGTTTAAGAACTCACAAATAAACTTTGAGGATGAGTGCATCAATAAACCTCACAAACCATACCAAATACAATGAAAAGCTTCATACATACAACACACATAATGCTACAATTCATTTATACTTATGATTCACATTAACTTTTTTACATAAACAACATCACAAAACACCTATTTATAGGTGAAAACACTCGACTAGTCATTTGTAGATATTCTACAAGGTTTCAATACATTTAATTTATTTTTCCATTGAGAACTAATCGTTTCTACTTATTGTTCACCACTATCGATCGACCTATACCATATACTTATCGACCTATCACTAGTTAACTAGACTATCGACTAGTACTCCATACTGGTCTACCAATCTCCTTCTAGACTTGTTTTCCATGCTGCAAAACATATATAAATTAATATAAATCAATTCCTAATACATTTATACATATTCAAACCATCCTAAACCAATTTCTAACATCATCAAACACTTGTTTAATATATATTCACATGCATTATCACATTAACACACATCAATTGCTTCTTTTTTTTCATAACCTTAACACAATCACGCACATTCACACAATCTAACCTCAAAATTCATCATATCATTTACAATCACTTCATTGAACATAAACTTTAATCCATTCACATAACTTAACTTCCTCTTTTCACATAACCCTTGATACATTCACTCAATTTAAACTCAACAACTTATCTTAAAAACTACATCTTTTTGCACTCATTAACACACACATAACACTAATTCCCAAAACCATTTTAGTGTATCAATAAGATCTTTAAAATCATTCATAACTCCTCTTTATTACTCATCCTATATGTAATGTCACTAACTATGAATGCACAATGCATGATGTGAGTCCTTTCAACACAATAAGCGAATCAAGATAAGACTACATTAAAAATTACAAACACAATAACATGTTCATTATATCTTAATCTCCATCTTGAGCTTTTTCCTTTAATCTTCCCAAACTCCATTCCATTTCATGCTTCATGGCTCTAATCATAACTCCATAAGACATTTCCAACACACTTATCTTTCTAAAAGAAAAAAACCATCAGTAGTACTATTTTATCATCATCAAAACAATGGTAGAACCACCCTTGGTTTAATAATCTCTTCATTTTTATGAAGAAAATAATCATGTGATAATAGAGCATATAATAAACAAAATCGCAAACAAACATTTTCTAATATGACATATTTTCTCCCCCTTTTTATAATCCTTAAAAAATTTCATATACTAAAAGGCATATTGCTCCAATACCAATCAACCTTTCCCAATGTCGCTTAAAGTTTTAAACCATGTGAAAAACTCTCTCAAACATGCTCGCCCTTTATGTAATACTAATGACAACCTTATTTAAACTCAAAGCATAATGTCATCAAAACTCAAAAGAAATAATCATATATTCAAAAAAACTCAAAAAGACAAGACAAATGCTAAACTATCCAGCATCACTTAAGAGCTTCAAAAAGGACACTCCCCCTTTATATAACATCATCATACTCAAATAGCCAAGATGCTCTCTACCGAATCATAAATATACTCAAAATTTACCAATTATAAGACATTAGTATCACCAACAATTTAAACTTATTACAATATATCTAAAACACATTTTAAAACCACAAATCCAAAACAAATATTGAATTTGTTTTAATACCACTTGAAATTACTTCAAACTTTTTTTATGGAGATGCTCCCCATTTATGCAATAAAAAATTAACAAAAAATTTTTATTTTATAACAAATAACAATTCGATATATAAATACATATTCATTACAAAAGCTCTGTAAAATCATCATATTATTAAATATTTGCTAACTCCCCCAAAATTAAACATAACTTAGCCACAAACCTAAATTTTAACAAACTCAAATTTTACATAACCAGTTACAAACTTAAATTCATTACAACTCCCCCTAAGTTGATTAATTAGTATTACTCCCCCTAAATTCATGCATAAGTATCATAAACTTATGCTAATGTAATATCATAATAAAAGGTTAAAGAAGGGACTTAGCAAAACTCACAAGCTTAACCAAATAAATGCTTTGCCTAAATTCATATATTAAAACCTAAATATATGTATTAAAATAAGTCATAAGAAACTCAACAACTAATTATAAAAACACAGAAATCTCCACATGATAAACTCTTCAATGTCATCAAATAAAAAAAATCACCATATTAATAAGTACTCCTTAATTTAATCTTTTAAAAACTCTCCCCCCTTTTTAAAATAACTATAAAATTAAAATTTATTTCAAAGACTAAAAATGCAATCAATATTATCACATCTTGTAAATATTTGACTCAAAATGCATGTACTAAAATCATGTATTAGAAATTTTCAAGAATTCAAACAAAAAAAAGGGTATAAATGTGCAAGCCTAAGATCATACAAAATTTAAAAATCATATGTAAGTCTATAAACGTCAAATATGAATCTATTAAAACATATGCATCGTGCTCAAAAACAGAAACCATACTAGTGACTACATCTGGTGTGGCGTCTGTCTCTTGCTGAGTGACTACAAAAACTTGAGCTTTCATATGGAGTTTGCCTACCTACCTTGTGGGGACTGCTCTCCTACCTCTTAAACCTCTGGTGGATGTAGGAAAACTTGACCCTCTAGCTTGAGAACCTCCACCTCCGTGTCTAAAAACCCTGTAGCTTGCAGAGGTACTAAAGATCTTACCACTGACCTCTCTATAATAATTAATTGAGGGAAATCTCTCTTAAAGTGGTCATCCTATTCACAGTGGAAACAACTTCTTGTATTCATTTGACACTTGCCCAAATGTCTCTTTCCACAAGTACTACACTCTAGCACTGGTGTTCCTGGTGTCACGGGAATCCCTGAGTTTATGAGGTGACCCAAAGGATCCTTGACTAGTTGATCCTCCTTTGCTGAACCTCATGCCACTGATCCATCTTGACTTGCTTTTTCTTACTAAACCCTGAGATGAGCTAACTGGTGTACTGTATTTTTATACTGATCTCACAGTCTGGGTAATTGCCATTATATTTCATTCTACGTTCATTACAGTTTCCACTAACTTTGGGTAATTGCTGTTATATTTCTTTCTACTTTTATTGCAACTTCCACTAACTCCCTATAGTGCGTCTATGAGGCCAGAGACAAATGGATCCTCAACTTGGGGTTCAAGCCAATAACAAACCTCTTACACATCTACTCTTCATTTTCAGCAATAAACAGAACATGTCTGATAAGCTCTTAAAATTTCTTCTCATATTCTATCACTAACATCGGACCCTACTCCAGATGGAAAAATTCCTCTACTCGGGCATCTTTGTAACTCTGAGGGTAAAATGTATAAGTAAAATCTCTCTTAAAATTAGCCCAAGACACCCCATCTGGATGACGTCTCTCAATAGCTTCCTGCTAATCCTTTACCTTACCCTCAAGGAGGAATGTAGAAAATACCACTCTCTGCTCATCTGTAAATCCCACTTCTCTATATATTTTTGTAACCTGATCTAACCATGCGGGTACACTCTCTAGATCTCCACCCCCATCAAAAGGCTTTGCGCTTAGTTTACACCTGCTTGATGGAACAACCAGAAGTTTCTCCACTGTCGTGCGATTGCTGCATCGCTGAGGTAAGTATCTAAGCCATCTTCTCTATAGTAAAATTTCCTTTAATTAGTTCTACTAGCCCTGACAGTTGAGAATAGGGTTGATTCAAGGAAGCACTCGCTGAGTTTGGCAAGTGTTCTTCTTCCCTTCATGGTGGTGCCTCAAGTGTAGGAGCCATTGATGTGGCCCTATGGGGATGTCCACGACCTCGTCTGTGCCTCGTGTTGTGCATTTGGCAAGTTACAAATGTGTAAGAATATCATGTCCTAAACTATATACATGTAAACTACAACATTTTACAGGTCACCTCACTTTGAAAACAACACCAAAACATTTTGTAAATGCGTTAAATAGAAGGGGTAACCTTGGCTTTGATACCAACACTGACAAGCTCCTTTCCTGATGATTAGGCGACCTATTCGGCACCCCATGAAAACCCTCTAGTCGATATCCAACCCAACTAAAAAGTTCTCCTGGGACTAAGCCTTTTCCCTTTTCTTCAAAATATTTTTAAGTCAATAGAAAGAAAATAAAAAGGAATGGTAGTAGAAGTTTATAAAAGAAACCTTCATTAAAAATTTCGATAGCATAACAACTGTTATTTAATAAAATCAAAAATTTTAGGTTCCTAAAAAGCAATTCAAAATACTTCTATCCACTTAACCAAAGCACCACTGCTACTTTTAGACTTCAAGTCCAGTCAGAAACAATCTCAAAGGATCAAACACATTCCTGCACTTAGTTAAAGAAAATAACATTTATAAATAACCACATTCTCGCAAACCAACTTCAAGATATGTTCACAAGGGTGAACTATCTGTAGTAAAACATTTACAATTTATATTGAAACAAAATATGTCCAAAGTATGTTTATAATTATCAAATACATATAAAGAAAATGCACAAGCAAAATTTCCTACACAACCATACGTGACGAAGGTAGCTACTCAAATGGTGGAATCCTATCTACTAAAGTTCCTTAGCATGCACCTAGAAGGTTAAAATATAAAAAGAATAGAAAATAAATGGTGAGCTAAATGAGCTTAATGAATGTTATGGTTTCCATTGAAAATTTTATACAAGTATTAACCTTCACAAAGAACAAAAGTAATTTCCTTTTCTGTTCAAGCAATAATCAATGTTATGACATAACAAATTCATAAAATCAATGCACAAATAAAACACAATCAAGTGTCTCTTCTTCTTCTTCTTTTCGTAAAGTAAACAGAGATGGCAATTGATAGTTTCATGAACTTTATCTTTTAAAATTTTCTTTGCCATTTGGTGTCGTTAGATGTAAAGCCACGGAGCTGGTTCTGCATCTATTACCCATACTAGGTTAACCTCTATATACCGATTATTATAGAGCTGGTTCTACATCACTTAGCCATAACAATGCTAATTGAAATAATATGCAAATCTCATTGCGATGCCAATTCAAATAAGATTAAGTTGTGCTTTCAAATCTACAGCTATAGCAACATTTATTTGTAATATTTCAATCACATAAAATGAATCATAAACATGCTTTTCATATTAAAGTAGAAACCATTTGTCTTCCATGAAATCAATTTAAAATACACTCACAGTTTTGTCATCTATCGTCAAGCAATCTCATGTATTAGGTGCCTCTCCTTGACCGATAAAAGTGCATTTTGCTTAGGCATTTATTTCCAAATTAGGAAATAAGGCATTAAAATTACATATTTGGTTTAACTAAGTTCGATATTTGTATCTAATTGTGTAACACGTATGCTAATCGTAATTTTGTTTATTACCGAAAGTTAATCTATTATGCTCCGTTTCCAATTCTAACCTAAAAAATCCTTTAAAATCATATTTTCACCCATTCTAATTTATTAATTTCTTCATAACACTATTTTCCTCAATTTAATTCACCTTATCATGATAATGCATGAGGAGTCATGGTTATGACCCATGTTCAGAATCCATACCTCTATTTGTTCCTTGGTTTTCATATAGAAAATATTCAAATTAAGTTTTTAGGTCTTCTAGACATTTGTTCCCTATGTCTCTAGTTTTTATATCATCTAAAATCATGCCATTTCAACTTAGAAATTGTGAACAATGTATCAATTATCACAGGCTATTTCAACACAGAGGCAGTGCCAGATTACCATCTTCAATCTCATATTTCAGTATCATTCATCTCGAATTAGGTCTAGGTTTCTTCTTGAGAGTTTTATTACTATGTCTTAGGTTTCATATTCAATTGGAATCATCCAATTCGGAGGTTTGTAGCCTAATTTATAGTCAAAACAAAATGTCTAGTTCAAGTAATCCGAGAACTAAATACAAACATTCACTAAACATAATCCTTTTTCTTGTCATATTCATCCCTTAAATATACTTCCAACTTATTATCTATTCTATAGCAAATCAAAGTTCATCATTTACCTTACATAAATCTCCACTAAAAAGCTCTAAAACTATAAATTTAAGTTAGGGAAACTTACCAATTTATCTTCTAATCTCTTAGGAAATTGGTGAACACCAATCCTATGTTAAAATTTTTCAATTTCTACTCCAAATCCACCAAAAAACAAAACCTCTCTTCTTCCTCTCCTCCTTGGATGAATTTTCCCTCTTTCATTCTTCTTTTCTTCCTTTCTTTTTGGTTCTCACGTTTATGTTGAAAGAAGGAAGTAAGATGCATTAAGTTTTGCTTTTTATTCTCATTTAATGGATTACACACGTCACCTTCCTATTTGCCATCACTAATGACTCATGAAACACATATCATCATCTCATTGGTCATCTGTAGTGACATTAATCCACTAATATCATGTAGAAGGACCAAATTTCCCTTAATTAGTACAAAATACCAGATTACCCTTAATGTATTTAATGGACCAATTAACCGCATTAAATCCCAAAAACATTCCACAATCGTCTTATTTTTAAATTGACCATAAAATACACTAATTAGGGTTAATACTTAGTAATTAGGTACCTTCAAAATTTTTCAATGGGTTTAAAATCATTTATACTCATTATTTTCCAAAAAAGGCATTTTTGTCCTAAACTTATTAAATTCCTGAAATTCATTCTATTGGACTTTTTTTATCCGATTTAATGTCATTTGACTCTAATACCTATTTTGGGTAGTTTCATTTTTTTTGAGGTAGGGTCCTCAAAATCCCTATTCAAGTGAGAATAATGTTTGCTCGAGTTCACTATACATCTGAAAATACTATTCACCCAAAATAAAGTTTATAAATTAGTAGAAGAGAAATTTCGTGGTTTTATGGTACATTTATTGTATACTTAAAAAAAAGTTAGCATTGTAAAGTGATTAACAAGTTTTTTACACCATTGCCAGAGATTAGTATTTTAGCATCTTATTCTTAGGTGATTTTAATTTAAGGATTTTGATACTTTTCCTTATGTATTTGTAGGTGCATGAATACAAGGAGCTCTAGAAGGTTAAGAGAGCCAACTGACAAAGAGTTTCGGACATCACTAAAGAAGAACCAGAGTTGCAAAGAGCAAAGTGCTAAGAGACAATTCAAAGAACATTGACAAAAGAAGGGGAGCAAGGAGGGAACCAAAGGATCCTCATTGACTTTATGAGGCTAGGTTTTAAAGCTAATCAACAAGGGATAATGAAGCATCCTATTTAAGCCAAAAACTTTGAAATCAAACCAACTCTACTCAATATGCTTCAAACTAGTGTATAATCCTATGGCTTGGTAAGTGAAGACCTCAATGCCCATCTTGCAAACTTCTTAGAGGTTTTTGATACCTTCTGATACAATAGGTTGTTCGAAGATGTGGCTAAGATGCAATTGTTTCCATTCACCCTGAAGAATCAAGTCAAAGAGTGGTTGAATTCTCTCAACCCAAAGATCATTACAACATGAGAGCAACTTGCAAAAGCCTTTGTAACCAAGTATTTCCCATTAATGAAGATGTTAAGGATCATCAAGGAGATTACAAAATTTTGAAAGACGTGATGGGAGTCATTGTATGAGTTATGGGAAAGGTTGAAAGAACTATAAAGGAGCTATCCACATCACAATCTACCCAAGGAGTTCCTCTTACAAACATTCTACAAGGTGATCCAACACACAAGAGGAACATCTGATGCAATAGCTGAAGGTTCCTTAATAAGGAAGAGAATAGATGCAGCTCATGATCTATTGGGTGAAATGAAAAACTATAGTTACCTATGGTCAAGTTAGAGAAGTAAGCAAGGTTTCAAGGAGTAAAAGTGGATTATTCCTATTGACTCAATGATAGCTCTTCAAGCAAAAATTTCAACCCTCACCAAGCAACTAAGCAATATGCAAGGCACTTCCTCATCTTGAGCAAAGACCATGCAACTTAGATGTGAGTTTTGTGGGTAAGATAGCCATGTCACTATTGATTGTTTCATAATGGATACTAGTGGAGTAGCACAAGTGAACTACATGGGGGAATAACAAAGAGGTAATAACTCATACTCTAATACTTATAACTTAAGGTGGAAAAACCACCCAAATTTCTCTTGGACTAACAATGCAAGTAATAATGAGAGACCACAGGGCCCACCCAGTTTCTAATGAGATATACTTAGGTCCTTAGAGAATAAGATAGATAAGTTGATTGATGTCTTGGGCTCCAAGTTCACTAGTTAATAACAAGGGCAAAATAGGATGGAAGCAAAGTTCGACCATATTGTGAAGAATTATGCATCTTCCATCCCCAACTTGACGATTTAAGTGGAAAAACTTGCCAATGCCTTATCATTAAGAAGTTTGGGGAGCTTTCCAAGTAATGTTAAGGACAATACTTAGGTGTAATTAAAGACGATAACACTTAGGTGTGGCAAAAAAATAAAGGAGCCAAGTGAGAAGGTTGAAACTACCAAGGAGGAGAGCTAAGAGAATGAAGAAGAAAAGGAGAAGGAAAAACCCTATATACCACTTCCAAAATAAAAGCTAAAGATCCCTTTCCACAAATATTTAAGAAAAATTAAATGGATGCGAAATTATTTAACTTCTTAAAGAAGTTGAAGAAGATAAAAATCAATTTTTCATTTATGGAAGCATTGGATAATATGCCCAAAGTATGCTAAGTTTTTTAAGGGCATCATAACCAACAAGCAGACTTGGGAAGACACCCAAACAATGGCCCTAAAAACAAGTTTTAGTTCCATAATTACTAGCCATGTGCCATCCAAGTTGCAAGATCCAAGGAGTTTCACTATAACTTATGATGTTAGTAACTTGGAATTTTCTAAACATTTGTGTGAGTTAAGAGCAAGTATTAACTTGATACCTTTATTTATTTTCAGGAACTTAGAGTAGATAATATGAAGTTGACGTCCATACTATTTTAACTAGTAGATCAACTCATCAAGAAGTCATATGGAGTGGTGGAAGACGTGATGGTAAAAGTATATAAGGTTATAATTTTAGTTGATTTTTTTATTTTAAAGAAAATAGGAATTTCCCATTGATTTTAGGAAGACCTTTAATGAATACCAGAATGTAACTAGTGGATGTGTATAAGAGGAAACTAGTCTTAAGAATTGGTGATGAATAAATGGAGTTTAGTATGAGTAAGTCCTTAAAGAATCCAGTGGAAGAAAATGTTTGTATGAAAATGTATGTAATGGATGAGTGTGTGAAGGAATTAGAAGAGCAAGTTGAGGGAGTTATGGAATTGAAGGGGGATGAGAGCTTAGAAGAAGAGGAGATGGGTGAGGAGCTAAGGCAAGAAGCTTTAGAGAGAATCAATGCATCCACCCCATCTTCCATTATGAGACCACCCACCTTGGAGTTGAAACCCTTACCTTCCCACCTTAGATACACCTTCTTAGGGAGGATAAGGTAGTAAAGACTATAAAGAGAGAATGAGAGCCATAGTTTGGAAAACTTCATATATTAGAGGTATTGTCCCCAATGTAGTTATGTATAGGATCAATCTCGAGGAGGGGTGCAAGAAAGTGAGAGAAAAGGCAAAGAAGGCTAAATCCTATCATATAAGAGGTTATAAAGAAGGAAGTGGTGAAGGTATTGGATGAAGGCACAATTTATCCAATTTTAGATAGTAAGTGGGTGAGCCTAGTGCAATGTGAGCTAAAGAAGGGAGGCATGACGGTAATGAAGAATGAGAAAGGTAAGAATATTTCCATTAAGACAATCACTGTTTAAAGAGTATGGATTAACTATAGGAAGCTTAATTTGGCCACTAAGAAAGGTCACTTCCCATTGCCCTTTGTAAACCAAATGATTGAGACAGTGGTTGGGCATGTATTTTATTACTTCCTTAATGGTTATTGGAGCTACAACCAAGTGTTCATCTATCCAAAAGACCAAGAGAAGACAATATTCACTTGCCCTTATAGAACATTATATCGAAGGATGCCCTATAACCTTTGCAATGTAATCGTCACATTTTAAAGGTGCATCATGGCCATCTTTGTGAATATGATTGAGGAAATCATGGAGGTATTTACGGATTAATTTTATGTTTTTAAAGATTCTTTGAATCATTATTTGATAAATTTAGATAGAGTTCTCCAACAATGGAAGGAATCATATTTGGTCTAAATTAGGAGAAGTGCCACTTCATGGTTCATAAAGCAATCATCTTATGTTACTAAATATTATGCAAAGAATTGAAGTAGATAGAGCCAAGATGATAGTTATTAAAAATATCCCACAACAAGGGCATTTGAGTATTCTTAGGCCATATGGGGTTTCACCGATGGTTTATTGTTTGATTGATTAATTTGTAAAACAAACTATTAGTTTTACGCTCAAAACTGTAAATATACGGGTCATAACTTGTAGTAAAGAACGGATATCAATCCCACAAGGATTGAGTTTAGTCAACACTTAATTTAGGTTTTTCTTTGTTTAAGAAATAATTTCAGGAATTAATAAACTGGAAAATAAATTAAATTAAATTAAACTAGTGATAACAACCAATTGAGACAAAGTGTATGAATTTGATAACCAAGGTTTAAGATTAGGAGGCGTTCTATCCCTATTTTGCTTCCCTCTTTACTTAATGATCCAATTATGTTTGACCCAAGACTTTCTAATGCTTAATTACCCTCTCTCAAGGTGCAATTAACTGTCTATAGCCAAATAGATTAGGATTAATGATGCTATCTCTACCCTTATTAACCTTTCCTAACCATTTAACTAGATATTAAGAAATCTTATAGGTAATCTTCAACAAATAGTCAAGATCTCTCTTCAACTACTTGCAAAAACATGAATATGTATAGGTCTATTGGGAGCCAACTCTTGTTATACTACCCAACACAATTACCCAACTCACCCTCTCGGTCTATTGCAAGGTTACCCAACTCACCCTCTCAATCTATTGCAAGGTTTAAGTTCAATACATATCACAAACAACCATTCATTAAATCATAAAGCAAGAGTTCCATAAAATAGTTTAAGAACAACTCCTATAAAATGTGTAGCTACTCATAATCACAAACAATCTACGAACAATCATGTTTTCCATACTAAAAAGTAATAAGGAGAAGAAGAACTAAACTAGATGGAGCCTTGAATATCTTCTCTTCACTCCAAGAAAGCTAGAAAACTTGGGCATTGTCTTAATGGTTTCCAAGGAAGATTATGCTTTTTTCTTTCGGGAGCCACCAAGAACCTTAACTTTGCCTCTTTTGGATGTTTCCTAATGAATGCTGGAGGCTCCTAGGATTTTGAGCCCTTATATATGTCAAAAGAAGGGTCAAGATACTTAAAATCCCATGTTTGACGCGTCCAGGATCAAGCCCATTATCACGATCATGACCCAATCACGATCATGACAAAGGGCTCATGAACAGTGTTGGTAACGATTGTGACTAGGTCACGATCATGATCAGATTCCTGCAACTTGAACACCCTTCACTCTTTCGGCCATAACTTCTTCTATGAACCTCAGATTGACCTGAAATTTAAACTGAAGACTCCTAACATCTTGGAGTTCCTCTACACCAATTTTCATGATCATCAAAGCTCTAAAAGTCTCCCATTAAGCCATCAAAGTCACTTGAAAAATACTCAAATCTGAAATTTTGACACCTGCAAAATCAACGAACAATATGCATCAAACTATCCCTCAAATAAGCTCAAAATCCACCCTTAAACACTAAACAAAATAAAGAAACCCTTAAACACTTCAAAGATTATACAAAGATGCAAAAGATGAAAAAGATGAAATAAACTAAAACTAAAACACACAAAGAAACACTTAAAACACATAAAAACCTCCTAGAAACATAACCTAAAAGCACACTTATCATTTATCAAGGATTTATCTCTCATTAATAAAAATATAATAAATTTATTAACTGAAGATGTGTTTTTTTATTTTAATGCTAATTGTTTGCATGCTTCTGATAGGTTTAAAAAGGCACTCATCTCCACACTTATTTTGAAATCATCAAATCAGTCTTTGGCTTTTGAGAATATGTGTGATGCAAACAATCATGTCATCAAATGCGAGCTTGGACAAAGAAAATAGAAGAAGTTTCATACCATATACTATGTAAGTAAGACTTTGGTGGGAGCGCAATTAAACTACACCACAATTGAGAAGGAGTTGCTTGTGATAGTATTTGCTTATGATGAATTTTGTTCATATCTTTTACACTTAAAGTTTATTGTTTTTATGGATCACACAATAATGTGATACCTTTTATCAAAAAGGATGTGAAGAAAAGGCTCATTTGATGGGTGCTTTTTCTTTAAGAGTTTGACATCGAAATTTAAGATAAGAAGGGAGTAGAGAACATAGTGCCAAATTACTTATTATGCCTTGAAAGAGGAGAGAGGTAAAAAGAAGAAGAAGTCAATGAGCACTTTCCTAGTGAAGCACTAATGTTGGTAAATAATCTCTTTGTTCCATGGTTTACTAATATAACAAACTATCTTATAGGTGATATTCTTCCTTCTGACTTATCCTAGCAAAGCACTTTATGTTTGAAAGCCCTCATTATTTATAGTATGAACCTATGTTATATAAAATATATGATGATTGTTTTATTAGTAGGTTTTCTTAAAGAAGAGATGATTGAAGCGTTGAATTAATGCCATAGTTCACCTTATGCAGGGAATTATAGAGCGAATAAGTTGGTGGCTCATGTATTAGAATGTGAATTGCATTGGATAAGATTTTTTCAAGGATTATAAGGAGTATGTGCTACATTATGATAGATTCCAAAGAGTGGAAAACATTTCAAGAAGAGATGAGATGTCACTTTCCAATATCATGGAGATTGAAGTGTTTGATGTGTGGGGCTTAGATTTTATAGGACCTTTCCCATCCTCTCAAGGTAATTCCTATAGCCCAGTTGGTGTTGACTATGGGTCAAGGTGGGCTAAGTCATTATCCACTCTAAAAAATGTGACAAGGTAGTACAAAATTTCATAAAAGAAGGTAAAGGTTGATGAATTAGAGGAGTTAAGATTCAATGCTTATGAAAATGCCAAGTTTTACAAGTAAAGGGTAAAAAAACAACATGATGCCCACATCAAGAATAAGGAGTTTAAGAGTGGGGACTTAATGTTATTATTAAACTCGAGGCTTCATTTATTTCTTAGAAAGCTTAAGTCCCAATGCAATGGACCCCTTTAAAGTCAATTAGGTGCTTAGCTATGAAGCTCCATAATTGGAGAATGAAAAAGGTAAAACTTTTAAAGCAAATGGGAATAAGTGCAAGCTATATTTTGGCAAGACAATCTCATAAAGAAGGGAAATGATTTCCTTCCTTTCCCTGACTCCTTCATGATTAACTTCAAGCATGGTTAAGCTCATGACCTTTAATGAAATATATTATGACTAGGTTCTTTTAAATGCTTAGGTTTTTCTATGCATTCTTTTCATCTTTTCTTTTGCTTAGATTGTGTTTTCTTTAGTTTGATTGATGTTCTTAGGTTAATATTTATGTTATTCCTTGAGTTTGAAGGTTTAAACTGAATTTATATCAATTAGGAGATTAATTTGTGCAAAATAAAGGCCAAAATAAAGGACTTCATTACTTTTTACATCAAAATGGATTTCCCAATCCATGTGATCCCAAACGATTTCCTCTTACTCTCTAGGCTAAATTTATGATGGCAAATTTTAATAATCATCATTTTCTATATTTCTATTCCTTTAATAGATCTTCAACTAAAATCAACAACAATCACATTTTTAAAAGTAGAAAGAGACTCTGATCTTGATTAAGAGTCCAAAGGTGGTAGACTCATTCCGTTTGATTCTCTACCCGAATTACTGTACAAGGGTGATAGAAATCTGGGGCAAATCCTGTATCACAATTGTGTAGCTACATAATCATGATAAGCATCGACCCTATCCCCACCTTTTTTCCCTAAAACCAATCCAAACTTCATTCTTTCCACTTCTTTTCAAATTTATGCACTTCATTTTTCATAAAATATTTTTGAGTTCTTGTGGTTTCTTCACCTAAGCTTCTTGAGATTTGAGATTTGAGTTTTATAATTTTAAGAGTTATGAGTGCTTTTCCTATTATTATTCTTAGAAGTTTTTAACATATCAAATAATTTATTCTTTGTGAACTTGGTTCTTAATTCTTTTTAATCAGTAAATCACTTTCTTTATAAATTTTATTTAGCTTTTTTTATGAGATTCAATATTATACGTTAGTTCTTATGTGAGTTTGTATTAATTAGTATCATAGCTTATATATAAATCAATTTTCATTATCTTTTTCTTGTTTCTATCTTTCTTAAAGTTAGGTTTTTAAACTTGTTATTGGGTTTTAAGGATGTATTCCTCATGAGTTCACATAAGTTATTAATCAAACTTGTTGTTGGATTTTAAGGATTCAATCCATATAGATTCACATTAGTTGTTAATCAAACTTGTTGTTAGGTTCTAAAGATTCATTCTTTTTAAGTTCACATTAGTTTTATGTACTTTTTGTTTTAAAATCAATTTTTTCTTTCTTTTAATTTTAGTTTTCCTAAGCTTAAGTCACCAAATATGTTGTTGGGTTATAAGGATCTTGTTCTTTATTGGTTCACTATAGTTGTTATCCTAGCTTTATTTCTAAAATCAATCTTCTTATATTCCATTCTTCACATCAGCCACTAACTTATGTTTTCATCAAGGTTATATATACAAGATAGAATATCTTTCTTTATTTATGCTTCTATTCTCATTAATATATTTTTAAATTCTTTTCTACTTACTTTGTATATTGATCTTGTAAACCCAAAGTGTTATTGTTACTAGAATTCAATTTATAAAAAAAAAAGTATGACTTCTAAAGAAAGATTATCATAAGAAAAGGATGAGAATTACAATGGATTAGCTAGTTGTGCCCTATTAAACTTAAGGAAGATTATGAAGTATCTAGATCCCTTCTTTATTCTCGCGGCCTCAGAGAAAATATCTTCCTGTCTAAAGTTTAAGATTCACTGACAAATCTTTTTAAAGAGTGAGGAAATTATGCGAGCAGCACTAGCTGAGCAGGTAACTAATTGTGTAAGCCTATTTAAATAATTAACAAAGCTAGAATGCAAGTATATTTAGAAACAAAAGCCTATAAACATAAGGCTAATTTTTTGTTTTAACACTTGTTAATTGTTGTATTATTTATTTTATTGCAATTGGAATATACTTGACTTAATTTTAAAGCCTAAAACATGTTTAATTAGTTTTTATAGTTGTTTGATATTTTCCTATTTAGTTTAGGACTTGTCATGAGAAGTTCCAATCTAATTAGAAAAAAGTTCTAAAAGGTATTCTTTCCTTATAACATTTGAAATCTAAATCTAATTCTAAATAAGATTCCTAGACTCTTAATTAAGGTATTCAATTATAATACTAGTATAAGTAGAAATATTGTGTAGATTTTTATCTTAATAGGAACTATTAAAGTTCCAATTTAATTTATCTTCCTATTTTAATTCAAGAACCAATCCTTATTACACTTCTGATTAGTTGTGTTCACTTTTTTTCTATGTAGTCTTATATAAAGTGGATGCTTCTAAACAATAAATTAAGATTTAAGATGTTTTTAAGTCTATCGTTGACTACCAAATAATAACCTAACTTCCTACCTATATAGTAGGGTGAGTTAAGGTTGATCCATAGAGATCTACGGTGAAAATTCTATTTCTAAGGTTGCACAAAAAGTAAAAACCCATAGTGCAATTAACCTAAAAGAAATTAAGAAACAAAGACAATAAGACGAAAGCACACAATGTAAGTAAACAGATATCAATAGGTAGAATACATTATTAGGACATATAATAAAGGCCACTACTAATAAATCTATAATAGAAAAGAATGGGTATTCTTCAATTACAATGCATAAAAGAGCTAAAAACATCATAAACAAAAGAAATCAAGAAGATGATGTAAGGTTGCCAAATAGAGTAAGGTCGATAATGAAACTGGCTCCTCTTAACCCTTATATATGTCCTCTTTAGGGTTGGGAATGATTAGTTAAGCAAAAGTCGTGTTTTCCCTTTTTTTTTTCATTTTCTAAACATTAAACAGTGGTGAATAGTACCCTAAATGGCTACTTATTGAACCACCATCTAAGAATTTGGAATTGGGAGTTAAACAATAGTTTGATAAGGCTTAAACAACATTGTTGATGATCTATAGAAATCATAATTTAACTTTCCAGCAACTCCTTGCTCCATTTTGTTCTAATTCTTCTCTAAACTTACTCTTTTAATCCAAAATTTTTGACAAAAGATCAAACCTATCATTAAACACTTTTATATCAAAAATAGGGATGAGACCATAGGAAATCACATATTAAAACTCAATATAATTCATTCTCATCAAATTCCCAACACTTGAATTATTGCTTGTCCTAAAAAAATGACTTGAACACTTTACTCAAATAATCTCAATCAAACGTTGAAAGTTAATAGGATAAAACAAAATTCAATAAATATCCTTAATTCAATTCACAAATCTTAACTCCATCATGATCAAAAGCAATTTTATCATAAATAAGGCACAAAGTTTGTAGGAAAGTAACCCAATATGCTTAATACCAAGTATACAAGTAATTTCTCATAGTTCATCACATAAAATTACTCAAAGATGTTCAACATAACCAAAAATACAATACAATTTAAACTTGAAGTAATATGTAAGAGGTCGCCTAGCCTTTTGACGTGAAGGTGTATATTTTTTTCATCCACCCTCCCCCTCCCCCTCCATTACTCAATTAGGGCACTCCTTTTAGCTTGTTTAAAGTGTCATCTAACTTTTTGATACAAAGGTGAACATTTTGTCATGAACACCCACAATTATTAGGCTAGATCATCCTCTCAAATGGTTACTAGCACCACTGATAAACTTCAACCTTTACGTGAAATTTGCTCACTTTATTCAACAACATAAATACTTCTTATATGTTTTAACACATTATTTCAAGCATCCCATTTCCAAATTCATATGACAAGCCATACAAAATTCCTGTAAACACTTAACATCATACATAGGGATTATAAAAACACATGCAAACACTCAAATAAAAAGAAAACTGTAAAAGTTTGAAGTTAGTGATCATTTTAAGAGTTGACCAAAGTTTACTAAATTCAAAACATCCATTGCTTTCAAGTACCAAAATTAACAGTCAACTACATTTCAAGATCATTTTAAAATAAAACATTCAAATCATCACCCTTAAGCTTACAATAAATCAAGTGTAATAAACTTGTTCCCCACCCTTAGATGTAAATGGGACATTGCCCTCAATATTCCAAAGGCAACATAAATACATAGTCATAGGAACAAGAATACTCCCCTGGAATATAGAGGCCATGTCATTCCTTAATGAAAAATATTGAAGCTCTTTTCTAACCTACAAACAAAACAAGTAAAAATCAAGTAAATCACTCAAATCAAAACAAATCAAAACCTATCTAGAAAAGAGAAAAATGTAAAAACTAAAAGATATGATTGGGGTGCCTCCTAACGAGTGCTTGTTTAAGGTCATTATCTTAACCTTATGTCCTGATCGATCCACATACTTTGAAGCTTTAAACTCCATCACTTTTAGGTCTCAAGCATGATACCCCTCAAAATAAGGCTTCAGATAATCTCCTTAAACTTTAAAGTCTTGTCAGGTTATGTGAATCTTAATCTCAATAGCACCATGGAGATATGCCTTAGTGACAACGAAAAGCCTTATCCATATTAAACATAACTTGCCCAGAAGTGACCCAGATTAAATTTTTTCCT
>JAOXYD010204662.1:0-21347 GCA_028565735.1 Pinacopodium congolense
GAAGATGATGAAGGGTAGTCACCTTATGATGAACATCATAACCCTCCAAAAGAGCATCAAAGGGTTTATTATGAAGTTACTTCCTCCATCACTTATGAGAGTTTTAGACACCTCAAACCTGTTGAATATCTTCTTGATAAAGTTTCAAACCACCTTGCTATCATTTGTTGGAGTAGCTATGGCCTCAACCTACCTAGAAATATAATCAAATATAACTAAAATGTAAGAGGTACCTAAAAGGGTTAGGAATGGTCCTATGAAGTCTAATCCCCATACATCAAATACTTTTACTTCCATGATGGTTGAGAGTGGCATCCCATTCCTTCACGAAATATTACCTACCTTTTTACACATGTCACATTGCAACACAAACCCTTTATCATTTTTAAACAAACTCAGCCAATATAATCCACATTTCAATATGTGAGTCATCTTCTTGTTCACCCCATAATCCCCTGCATAAAATGAGTTATGGAATTGAGTCAAAATTTCAGGCATCTCTTCTTCTAAAACACACCTGCAAATAAAACTGTCAGCATACATCTTATATATCACAGGTCCATCCCATGTATAACGAGAGCATTAAAATAACAAATGTTTTTTTTTTGTTGGTATGATAAATTAGGGTCAAGAATACCACCTGAAAGGTAGTTTGTGATATCAGCAAACCAAGGAAGAAAATGGTTTATTATCATCATTTAAGATTCATCTGCAAAATTCTCCTTGATTTCCTCTTCATCTTGGTGATGTCCTCCCTCAAGCTTGGATAAGTAGTCTACCACTACATTTTCTTCTTCCTTCTTATCTCGAATGTTGATGTCAAACTCTTGGAGTAAAAGCACCCATCGGATTAACCTTAACTTAGCATCCTTCTTAGAAAAAAGGTAACGTAATGTCATATGATTTGTAAATACAATAACCTTTAAGCCTAAAAGGTATGAACCAAAATTTTCACAAGTAAATACAACTACAAGCAATTCCTTCTCGGTAGTAATGTAGTTCAATTGCGTCCTCATCAAGTTCTTGCTTACATAGTAATGGCATTTAGCTTCTTCTCCTTTTGTTGCCCAAGCACACACCTGATGGCATGGTCACTTGCATCACACAGATCCTTGAATTCAAAAAACCATATTCAACATTAGTGCCCTTATGATAACCAATGTAGATTTCTCAGATCCTTGAATTTAATCATGTTATTTACTGAATTTTCCAATGATTAAAGTAGAGATTATAGGATCTTTAACCATCTTAAATCACATTCTAAGTGGCCATCTCAAAATAAGCATTATGATATTAAAAAAAACAAAGATTATGATCTAATCATATGTTATAAACTATTCACGACATTCAAGAACCTGTCCTTAGTTAGAATTTAGCTCAAGACATTATACATAAACAAGAAAATTTGGATTCATCATCAAAGCACATGTTCTTGACATATATACGAATAAAAAGAGTATAAAATAAGAGATTTAATGTTTAGGAAGCACTAAATGATGATACAGATTGATAGACGGCCTACTAACACGTCTATAAATTCCCTTGGATCCTCAAAATAACTTGAAATTACAATATACAAAGGCTAAAAAAGAAAAAGAAAATAAAAACCTAAAAACTAAGGAAAGAAGAAGATAATATGATTTTTTATCCAAATTCTCCTCTCAAATTTATCCTAACTATTGCAAAAAAATCCATAAGGCTTCTTATAAATGTTAGCTGCAACTAGGAATAAGTTAGAGAAATTTCAGTAAGTGGGGAGAAAGTTACAATTGGAAATCGCGTGACAACTACCAAAACAGCACTTAGTAGGAGTGCTTCGGCTAGTTATGAAGACACTGTTATGGTCCTTTGCTTCGAGGTTAATACGGCGGCCTGCTGAGCACTTTGGCAAGCTGGATGAGGCCACCATTTTAATCTAAATTTTAGAATTTTGCTGCATAATTTCATATTTTATTTAAGATTGAGCTTCCATCTACATTATTCATTAATATAAATGATATTTAAACACTTTAGTATTAAACTAAGGCAAATGTACAGTAAATTGGCATGAAATGGATATGAAAATACATTGAAATCCAAGTCTAATAACTCCCCCACACTTAACTTTTACTTGTCCTCAAACAAATCATTAAATCAACTATCTCAAAATAACTTATAAGCATAGGAAAACTTGCTCAACCTATCAAACCCAATCATTGACACATTTTCTTAATCATTCAATCATCAAACAAATCATCAAGATGTTATATGATTAATCAAACATGGTTATTAACAAATAACTTTATATGACTTCATATTCTTTCAAATTTCAACCTAACTTACATCAAATTATTTCCATGCATAAAATGAATATGTACAAAGCAAAATGACTCATCTTTTAAGAAATGCACACCCTTTCAACCATTAAACACAAACTTAAGTACATTTGTGAGCTTTTAAGGCTTTATTGAGAGGTCATTTCATCTTTTTACGCAAAAATGAACATTTTTTTGTGTGAACATCCATGGTTACTCAACTAAGTTACCTTACATTAATTGGCTACTAGCGACACTTTTTAACTTCAAACAATTTATTCAAAGCCAATGAAGTGAATAAAAATTGCTCACTTTTTCATAATTTTAGCAAACTTTTCCATTTTTTCTCCTACTTTTTTTAATTTTTTAAACTTTTTTCCATTGAAAGATATGAAAATGTTAGAAGAAGTCACAAAAAGCTTTAGGGATATGCATTTTATACGTGGAAACTTATAATGCTTATCAAATATCCATAATAAAAAACATTAAATCATCAAGGTTCATTGTTAATAAACATGCTTAATTAATAATATAACATCTCAAAACATCAAAATGATCAATTTCAAAAGGAAAAATGTCAATGAAAGGTACCAAAATCAAAAAATTTTCCACAAATTATAGATTACTTGAAAAAATGCTAAAATTATGTACTTTAGAACAAATACAACATAATTGTGATAAAACCATTCCCTCCCCCACACTTAAATTGAACATTGTCCTCAATGTTTTTAAAATAACAAATTAAGCACAAATATGAGAGAAAAAGGAAAAAAAAAAGCACCCGGATAGAAGATAAAATTGCTTGAAGATCCATTGAAGGTGCATGTTGAAACTTGCTCCATAAAATAGCAAAGATGGAATATAACACCTATAAAGCCAACAAAAGAGAATCAAAGCACCATAAATCAACTAGAAAGCAACCATACTCCATAAAGTAAATATGAGAAAAGAATAATAAGGAGCACAAAAAGCAAACAAAAGAAAAGCATACCAAAGCACACTAAAACTTACTACTACGGTTGGGTTGCCTAAAAAAAAAGCACTTTTAAAGGTCTTTTAGTTGGACCTTAAGGTTAGAGAATCTTTAGTCTTTTCCTTGGTCCAAAATCTAATATTTTCACTTCATTATCTTGGAAATTAAAATAGGCCAAAATTTGAAAGGGTTTTAAAACATCTAATTGATTTTGACAATTTGGAACTTTACCCTTCATAGAACACCACTCATGACTTTTAAAATTCCATGGTTAAAAGTAAATCCATAAACTCTATTGCTTTGGCGGATTCAACCTCATTATGCTTGACAAATTCATTAAAATTTTCACATTCAAGAAGCTTAAAATCATTTTCTTTAACTTGAATATCTCCTTAACACTAATAAAATCAACATAAGAATCATCTAGGTGATCATTTAACAAGTATACATAAGCACTTTTATCACTTTCGATGTCACTTTCAATTTCAATATTGTCCTTATAATCCACAAAATTCATAACATGATGGTTAGAAGTCATGGAAAAATCATCATCATCATCATCATTAGCCATAGCATAGACTTCTAACTCAGTTTGCAAACATTCAAAAAGATGGAGTTGGAGTAATAGGTGTAATTTTTATCATCAATATTTCTCCCAAGTTAGGATAAGAAGGTTCCAACTCTTTGACTATATATTGATTGTTAGCTAGATGCTCATCTAGTTTAGATACATTATAAAAGGGTTTTAGTAATTTTTGAAACAACTGAATAGATCGCCTAGATCGAGCATCCAATATTCATCGCTATGGAACTCTAGGTTAGGAATATTGGACATTTGGATCAGTAAATAACCTAGGTGGACTATCTTCATTTCTAACTTCTGTTTCTACTTAATTACTTTCCATCACTTCAATGCCATTCTATTCTTCACTTACAACCTCCAATCTATGACCATTAGGCACAGTGATGGCTATAACATGATGTTTAAGGATAGGTTTAGGCATACTAGGTAAAGGTCTAGGTAACCTCTCATCTAAGAGTTGTGTAATCTGACCTACTTGAGTTTTTAAGTTCTTAATGATTTTGCATCCTAAACTCGTTACTTTGAATATGTTTCATCACTGTGTCTTTAAGATTGGATTTTTCTGGTGGAGATGAATAGGGAAAGGAAAGTATTTGATAATTGGAATCCTGGTATTAGTAGTTTAAATAAATGTTGCATGGAAAATCCTAATAGCTCTCCCTATGATAAGTGTAAGGGTAGTTTCTCTGCTTATTAGATGGATAATGGTCTTGAATAGGATCATGGGCATAAGAACATCTTACATGAAAATCTATGGAAGCATGAAGGGAACTACCATAATAATCATACACTTCTTGACTTTGGAATGTACTTCTACCGATTTAAGCTTATACACTTTCCACTTGCTTACTAAAGCCTACTATTTAAGCTTGTAAATTTGGGACATCATTAATATCTTGAACTCTAAATGATGGCCTACAAAAAGGCTTAGAATCACATTGAAAACTATTAGATTCCATGACTTCAATTAACTTATATGCTTCACTTGGGGTTTTTCTCATTAGGGTACCACTAGCTACACCATTTATGAGACTACGAGTGGATGGGGTGAATCCTAAGTAAAAGATATGCACTTGCTCACAAATATTAAAATTATGCACGGGACAAGTATCAAGTAGCTCTCTAAATCGCTCCCAAGACTCATTTAAACTCTCACTCTCATATTGCTCAAAAGATGAAATCAAAAAATTTCAATTTAGTGATCTTAGTTAGGGGAAAAAATTTAGATAAAAAGTGATTTGCAAGATCATCCCAAATTATGATGGAATTAGGCTGGAAAGTATTTAACCATGTGCGAGCTCTATCTTCTAGAGAAAATGAAAATAATCTAAGTCTAAAGGCATCATCTAAAATACCAGGACTTCTGTATAGATCACAAAAACTTGTTGCGTCAATTTGATATCACTAGTTTAGCTCAATAATTCAATAAATTCTTATGTAATTCAAATTCAAATTCAAACCAACTTTACAATGGTGTAGCAATCACAAGTAATAAAGTGGAGTACATTTAAGACTCTGGAATGTCAAACCTACATAACAAATGTGTAAATACTAAGACAATTATATTATAATTATCTAAGGAACTCAAGATCTTTAATTTAAAAGGGGTTAGATAAACTAAAACAAACCTAAAAACTTTCAACTTTGTAATTGCATTCCAAGTGATCTAAGAAGTATTAAATGATTAAATTGCTAAGGATTAGCCTAAATGACTTAAGTAAGTTATAAAATACATTGGATTTTCTAATCTCAGGCCTTCGCTAAGTTAAAACAAAACTATGGTTAAGTCATTTCCCTTTCTCTAACATTCTTAGTTCATGGTTTGATCCACTCACAAGTCTAAGAAGTAGACTTAAAGTTTAGGAAGTTCTAATCCTATAAACCACATTCAAGATCAGTGACCTTATGATAATTAAGGTAGATTTCTCAGATCCTTGAATTAAACCATATTGTTTACTAAAATTTCCAATGATTAAAGTAGAGATTATGGGATCTTTAACCATCTTAAATCATATTCTAAGTGGCCAACTTAAAATAAGCATTATAATCTCAAATAAACAAAGATTATGATCCAATCATGTGTTATAAACTCACTCAAGACATTCAAGAATCTATCTTTAGCTAGAATTTAGCTCAAGACATCATATATAAATAAGAAAATTCATATTCATCATCAAAGCACATGTTCTTGACATATATATATGAATAAAGAGAGTATAAAATAAGAGATTTAATATTTAGGAAGTACCAAATGATGATACAAACTACCAGACAACCTCATAACAGATCTATGAACCCTCTTGAATCTTCAAAACAACATGAAATTACGATATACACAAGCTGGAAAAGAAAAAGAAAAGAAAAACCTAAAAACTAAGGAAAAAAGAAGAGAATATGATTTTTTTATCAGAATTCTCCTCTCAAATTCATCTTAACTATTGTAAAAATGATCTCTAAGGCTTCTTATATATGTTGGTTATAAGTAGAAGTAAGTTGCAACAAGTAGGGAGCAAGTTACGGCTGGAAATTGCATTATAACTACCAAAATGATGTTTAAAAGGAGTACTATAGTGGCCTATGAAAACACCGTTATGGTCCTTTGCTTCAAGATCAATACGATGGCCTGTTGAGCACTATGGTGGGATGGATAAGGTCGTCATTTTAGTCTAAATTTTAGACTTTTTGTTGCATAATCTTTGATTTTCTTTAATATTGAGCTTTCATCTGCATTACACATGAATATAAATGATATTTAAACACTTTAGCATTAAATTGGGGTAAATGTACATTAAATTGGAATGGAATGAAAAAAAATACATTGATTTCCAAGCATAACAAGATCTTATGAACTAAGATAAGTCCTTTTTAGATCATGAAATGACACTTCTTCCAATTTAAAACTAAATGGGATTCCTCACATCTTTAAAGGACTCTATCCAAATTAAACAAATAGTAGTCAAAAGAGTCTCCAAAAACAGGAAAATCATCTATAAATACCTTCATTATATCTTTATTCATGCTCATAAAGATGGCTATCATGCACCTTTAGAATGTGGCAGGTGTATTGCAAATGCCAAAAGGCATCCTTCTGTATGCAAATGTCTTGTAAGAGCAAGTGAATATGGTCTTCTCTTAATCCTTTAGGTAGATGAAAACTTGATTGTACCTTTAATACCCATCAATGAGGTAATAAAAGGCATGCCCTGCTACCTTCTCAATCATTTGGTCCATGAGAGGTAAAAGGAAGTGGTCTTTCCTTGTGGTCAAATTAAGCTTCCTATATTTTATGTATACTCTCCAATGGTGATGGTCCTAGTAAAAATCTTTTCACCTAACTCATTCTCCATCATCGTCATGCCTCCCTTCTTAGGCACACATTGAACCGAGCTTACCCATTCACTATCCGAAATTGGGTATATAATCCCTGCATCTAAAAGTTTCACAACCTCATTCTTTATAACCTCTTGCATATTTGGATTCAACCTTCTTTTCCTTTCTCTTATTATCTTGTATCCTTCTTCAAGGCTAATTCTATGCATAACCACATTAGAGATAATCCCTTTAATATCATAAATTTATCACCCCATAGCTCTCATCATCTTCATGATGGTCTTTACCACTTTTTCCTTTTACTTCAAATCCAGTTGATTAGATATAATGATGGGTAGGGTGTGATCCTTATTTATTAAGGTGTGTCTAAGGTGAGAAGGTAAGAGTTTCAATTCTAGTATGGGTGGCTTCAATATAGAGGGTGGTGTGGGAGCATATGTTCTCTCCAACATTTCTTACTCAACCTCCTCATACAACTCCTCTTAGTTCACACTCTTATCTCTTTACACTTCTACAACTTTCTCAACTTGTTCTTTTACTTCCTTCACACATTCATCTACAATATCAATTTTCATACAAGAATTACCTTCCACCTGCTTCTTCAAAGATTTATGCGTATTAAACTCAACCTTCTCATCCCTAATTCTTAATGCCAACTTCCTTCATTCACATTAACTAATTCTTTATTAGTATTCATAAAGGGGTCTATCTAAAGTCAAAGGACAATTCCTATCTTCTTCAAAATTTAGCACAATAAAGCTACTAGGAATTATGAATTTATCTAATTTTACCAAAACATCTTCTACTACCACATATAGTCCTTTGATGGATTGATCTACGAATTATATGAGCATGGGGGTAGGATTGACATATCCTAGTCCCAATTTCTTGAAAATGGATAAAAACATCAGGTTAATACTTGCCCCTAAACCATATAAACGTTTAAAAATTTTCAAATTACCAACAACACAAGGTATAGTGAAACTCTCTAGATCTTGTAACTTTGAAGGCATTTGGCTAATGATGATGGAGCTACAACTCTCTGTCAAAGTCGCTAGTTGGTTATCTTCTTAAGTGCACTTATGAGTAAAGATATCTTTTAAGAACTTGGCATACTTAGGCATACTTTCTAATACTTCCACAAAAGATAAGTTGATTTTTTTCTTTTATTTTTCCAAAAACGTGGAGAATTGCGCATCCACTTGATGTTACTTCACCCTTTATAGATATAGAATCTTAGGCATGTAGGGTAATGGAGGGATGTATGACTTTTCCTTTTCTTTCTCTTCTACATTCTCTTCTTCTTGCTCCTTGCCTTTTTCCTTCACTTGGTTCTCCTTTCCCACTCTTGACTCTTCTAATTGCTTGCCACTCGTAAGTGCAATTGCCTTTAATTGTTCCCTTAGAATAGCTTCGGTATTGCTTGGTAGGGTTCCTACACTCCTAACTAACAAAGCATTAATAAGTTGCCTCACTTGAACTTCCAAATTATGGATGGATGATGTATGGTTCTTTACTATTTGATCAAATTTGGCTTCCATCCTCTTCTGACTCTCCTCTTGGCTTGCAAACATCCTCTTTTGGCTATATTCTTGACTTGCAAACTTAAAACTCAAGAAATCTATCAACTTATCCATTTTGTTCTCCAAAGATCTAAGATGATCTTGTTGAAAATCGAGGTCATTGTGCTCTTACTTGACCACTTGCATTATTAGTATTTCAAGAAAATTTTGGGTGATTTTTCCACCCCAGATTATAAGTGTTGAAATAAGAATTGTTACCTCTTTATTGTTCTCCAAGAAAATTCATTTGCTCTACCCCACTAGCTCCATCATGAAGTAATTTGCAGTAACATGGTTGTCTTATCCACATAATTAACATCTGCGTTGCATAGCCTTTACTGAATACGGGAAAGCTCCTTAGATGTTACTTAATTGCTTATTAAGAGCTACAATATATATTTGAAGGGCTCTCACTGAGTTAATTAGGATCATAGCTTTTTGTTCTTTGGAGACTTGCCTCCTCCTCTCATTTAACCATAAGCAACTATTGTTCGTCATCTCTTCTAATAGGTCATGGGCTACATCAATGGTCTTCATCATCAAAGAACCTCCAGCTACAGCATCAATTGTTCCTCTTGTACTTTAGTTAACCTTATTGTAAAAAGTCTGAAAAAGGAACTCCTTTGGTAAATTGTGGTATGGGTGGCTCCTTTGTAACTTTTTTGAATCTCTCCCAAGCTTCATATAATGATTTCCCCTCACTTTTTTGAAAGTTTGTGATCTCCTTAATGATCCTTGTGCTATTGGTGAATGGGAAGCCCTTGGCGAGGAAGGCTTGTGCAAGTTGCTACCAAGTAATAATAAGCTCAGGGTTAAGAGAGTTCAACCATACCTTAACTTTGCCCTTCAATGTGAAGGAAAATAACCATCTTTGTCACATCTTCAAATAATCCATTATACCAAAATGTGTCACAAATCTCCAAAACGTTTGTGAGATATGCGTTGGGGTCCTCATTTGCTAAACCATAAAACATTTAATTGAAGCATGTTGAGCAAAGCTGGCTTACATCTTAAAATTGTTCACTTGCATCGAAGGCCTTGCGATCCCCTATTGGTTAACATTAAACCCCAGCCTCATAAATTCCATTAATGTCCTTTAGGCACCTACTTGATCTCGTTCTTCTTCCATAGTTCTTTGTAGAGTCTCTCGGCACTTAACTCTTTGTAACTTCCTCTCTTGTCTAGTGATGTCGGACAATTCTTCCTCAATTATTTTTCTAGACCTTCATATACTCCTTAAGTTCATACACTTTCAAATACATAAGGAAAAATATCAAAAATCATTAAATTAAAATTATCCAAATCAAACAATATGATAAAACTACTAATCCTTAGTAATTGCACCAAAAACTTGTTGATAGCTAACCTTACTACTAATTTGTTTTATATTAACACTGTAAGTGTACAGATTGTAACTTATAGTATAAACAGATATCGTCCCATAAAGATTTTATTTAGTCACCACTTAATTAAAGTTAAACTTTGTTTAAGACACAAATTTAAGTAATAAATATTAAAATTAAACTAAATAAGACGATTTAATAATGAACAATTATAAGAGCATTATGCAAAAAAAATTTTAATCTAAGAATAAAGATTAGAAATTAATTTTATCCCCTTGTCTCCCTCTTATCTTGTTGATTGATTCATGCTTAACCCAAGATATCCTATTGCTTCAATCACCCTCTCTCAAAGTATAATTAAATGTCTATAACCAAATTAAATATGATTAATCTTGCTATCTCTTAATCTAAAAAACTAGTCCTATAAATTTAGTTAGTTGTGAAGTAATCTTATGGCTAACCAATTAATTAGTCAAGATCTCTCTTTAATTAATCAATTAACCTGATAATTGCAAGTCTATTGGGTGCCAATTCTCATTGTACAATCCAAAACAAGCTACTTAGCTCAATTTCTCAATATTTTGCAAGGTTTAAGCACAACAATTATAATAATCATCCATTCATTCAAACAACAAGATAAAAGTTCAACAAACTATTTCAAAAGCAATCCCTAAAATATATTTTATCCACTCATAATGTCAACAAAATACTCAACTAACATAGCATCAATAAACAAGATATAAAAGAAAAGAGAGAATAAGAAATTAGATGATGAAAATAATCTTCTCTTCTTTCTCCTAATCTAGAAAATTTGTAGCTGAGGTGTTCTTGCAAAAAGAGGGTAGTTAATCTTGATTCTTGACCTCCCAAAGCCTCCAAACCTGTTTTTTAGTCTCTTGAAAAAAGTTTCTAATGATGTGTCTGGCGGTCTTAGTGTTTTCTTCCCTTATATAGGTCAAGACACTTCAAAACAGTATAAAATTTTAATCCAATATGGCTTTCTGTCGACAATTCCAACGATCGTGGGAATTTCTACTTCATTTCTTCACTCTTCTTCTCTTCTCTTAGTCTCTAGTTGCATCTCAAAGGAAAATGTGCTAAACACCTACACTAAAAGGATTAAATCATGCCCTAAAATCATCACCAAACATTTTAAAAACAAAAGCAAAGATCATTTTATTCAAAATAACTACAAACTAAGTCCTAAACACATCAATTTTATCCTAAACATGCAAGAATCACATGCCAAACACTTAGAAAAACCTATATTAAAGCACAAATATAAAAAATAATAGTGGAATGTACTCATTTTCATTTCCTCATCTCACAAAAGAAAATTATGAAACGTGTTGTCTTTACATGAAAGTTATGCTTAGCTTGCAAGATGTTTAAGAGATTATGAAAAAAAGGTTTTATCCAACTTCAAATTGAAGGCGACTTGTCTCAAAATGAGAAGGATGGTTTGGCAAAGATAAAGAAAAAGGATTAACAACCCCTCACCCTTATCCACCAATGTTTAGATAATTCAATATTTAAGAAAGTGATCGATTCAACCAGTTTAAAGGAAGCGTAGGAGATTTTGTAAAGTTCATTTAAAGGAATTGATAAAGTGGAAAAGGTTCAACTATAATCATTGCGAAGTGATTTTGAATCTTTGCGCATGAAGGAATCTGAATTAATCTAGAAGGATTGGTCAAAGGTGAAGGTCATTGTAAAGCAAATAAAGAGGTAAGGAGATAAGGTTAAAGATGTTCAAATAATAGAAAAGATTCTTCGTTCCTTGACCTCAAAGTTTAATTAAGATATTTATGTCATTGAGAGGTCCAAATATTTAGACTCGTTAGCACTTGAACAATTAGAGGGCTCTTTACAAGCCTATAAAGATAAGATCAAGAGGAGGAAAGATGAACCTTTGGAGCAAGCACTTAAAGCAAAGTTTGTATTAAAAGATGATGACAGAGAAAATAATCAAAGAGGAAGAGGACGAGGATGTGGTTGAGGTCAAGATTAAGGTCGGGGTTGAGGCTATGGAGAAAAAAGTAAAGGACATTATAATAACTCCAATAGTAATGATAGAAATAATTAATTATTCAAAGGCCAAGGAAAATCAAGGGGAAGAGAAAAAGAAGGTTATAATCTAAGACAAAATGAGAGAAAGTATGATAAGTCTAATGTTAAGTGCTATCATTGTCATAAATTTGAACATTATTCTAAGGAATGTTATGCTGCAACTAATTATGTTGAGGAGTAAGTTAATGTTGTTGATAATAATCAAGGAGTCAAAGAGTCTACTTTGTTGTTAGCATTCAAAGATGATGCGAGAAAGGATTAATGGTTCTTAGATAATGGAGCAAGCAATTACATATGTAGAGATAAAGGCAAATTTGTAGGGCTTGATGAAAATGTGGAAGACAATGCCTCTTTAAGATATTCTTCAAAGATCCAAATTCATGGGATTCTAATTTCTTCAAATGATAGAAGTAACAAACTTATTATTGATGTCTACTATGTACTCAAATTAAAATCAGTCTTTTAAGTTTGAGTTAACGTCTTAAAAAGAGATATGAAGCCCACATGAAATTTTTTTTTCTTTAGCTTAGAGATCAACATACTTAATTGACTACTAAGGTGTTTATGTCTAAGAATAGAATTTTCATGTTGAATATTAATATAGTTGAAGTAGCATGTTTAAAGGTGGATGTGAGAAATGAATCATAACGTTGGCATATGAGATTCAGATAGTTGAATTTTGGTGCACTTAAAGTGTTGGGAGATAAATACTTGGTGAAAGGAATGCCTTCCATCAACCACCCACATCATTTGTGTGAAGCATGCTTACTTAGCAAGCATTCAAAAAGGAGTTTTCCAAAAGAAACGGGGACAAGAGCAACTGAACCCCTTCAACTTATTCATACTGAAATATGTAAAGGGAAAAAGTAGATACTTCTTCCTTTTCATTGATGATTATGGTAGAAAAATTGGAGTTTATTTTCTAAAGCAAAAATCAGAACTATTTGAAACATAGAAGTTCAAGGCACTTGTGGAGAATGAAAGTGACTTACAATTAAAGCTTTAAAGTCCAATAGAGGAGGAGAGTTTACATTTGATTATGCAATTAAAGCTTTAAGGTCCAATAGAGAAGGATAGTTTACATTCAAGGGGTTCCATGATTTCTGTAAGTTATATAGATTTTATCTTTCTTTAATAGTTCCAAGATCACCCTAACAAAATGGAGTAGCAGAGCGAAAGAATATAATAATTCTTAACATGGATCGATGTATGTTAAAGGTTAAAAACATACCTAAAGAGCTTTCGGCAGAAGCTATTTCTTCTGCAGTCTACTTGTCAAAACGGTATCCTACGAGAAATGTCAAAGACCAAATACCTTAACAAGCATGGAATGGTTTGAATCCAGTATTATTCATTTGTAAATTTTTAGAAGCATTGCATATGCTCATATGACATAACAAGCAAGATCCAAGCTTAGTGATTATAGTTTTAAGTATGTATTCATTAGCTATAACTAGAATTCCAAAGGCTACTAGCTGTATAACCTAAGAAGTGAAAGGATTATTGTGAGCAGAGATGTTGAATTTGATAAAGAAGTAACATGGGATTGGGAGACACAAGAAGAAATTACCTATAGCTTTTTCCTATACTTTAAAGATGAGGACTAAGAAACCATAACAAATATTTAAGAAACAACTCTACCTCGTTCTCCTAGTACTCCTCATTCTCCTTCTTCGTCAATACATGAAGAAACTTCAAGTTATGGGGCATGAAAAGTGAGGAGTATTTATGATATCTATAGACAAATAAAAGAAATCACTGATTTTCATAGAAGTAATTTATTGTATCTTCTTGTGGATAGTGAAACTTTAAATTTTAAGGAGGTCGTGAAGGATAAAAGATAGAGACAAGCTATAGAAGAGGAGATCAAGGTAATGGAGAAAATTAACACCTGAAAATTATCAACTTTTCCTAAGGCCATGAAGGTATTAGAGTCAAATGGGTTTACAAGATAAAAAAGAATGAAAATGGAGATGTAAAAAAATAAAAAGTAAGGCTCATTACTAAAGGCTACAAGTAAAAGCATGGAGTGGATTATGATGAATTATTTGCACCAGTTTCTCTTTTAGAGACTATTCATTTGTTGATCTCTTTTGCAGCTCAAATGAAGTGGAATATCTATCAAAATGAGGTCTTTATTAAACAACAAATTGTCTTTACAGTTAAAGGCCAAGAAGATAAGGTCTTGAGATTAAAAAATGCATTACATGGGTTAAAGTAAGCAATAAGGGCATGGAATACTGGAATCAACAAATACTTCCAAGATAATGGGTTTGTTCGTTGTTCTCATAAATATGCTCTTTACATTAAATTATATAGAAATTAAGCTATTATACTTATTTGTCTTTATATGCATAATCCTATTTTTACTGGAAATAACCTAAGATTGTTTCAAGAATTTAAGAAAGTTATGTCTTTGGAGTTTGAGATGACAGACATAGGATATTATTTGGACTTGGAGGTGAAGCAAATGAAAGATAGCATTTTTATTTCACAAAAGAGATATATTAAATAAATGTTGAAGAAGTTTAAAATGCTTGATTGTAATCCAATTAATAAACCTATGTAATGTGGAATTAAACTAACAAAGTTTAATAATGGAGATAAGGAAGATTCTACTATATTCAAAAGCCCCGTTGGATGTTTAAGATACTTGACATGTACAAGACCACTTATTCTCTTTGCAGTTGAGTTGATAAGCAGTTTCATAGGAGCACTTATTTGTACTCAAATGAAATTAGTTAAGAGGATTCTCTGCTATATCAAATGTACAATTGGCTATAGATTGCCTTATTCATCAAATGTTAATTTCAAGCTTGTTGGGTTTTGTGATAATGACTTTATGAGAGATATTGATGATAGAAAAATCATAACTAGTTTCATGTTTTTTATGGGTGATTATACTATTACATGGAATTCAAAGAAGCAACCTATTGTGACTTCCGCAAGTTGTAAATTTGAATATGTGGCTGCAACTTCGTGTAGTTGTCATGCTATATGGCTTAGAAGGCTATTGAACAAACTTTACTTATCATAAAAGGAAGCAATTGAAATATGCATCAATTACAAATCTATATAAGCATTGGCCAAAATCCTAGTTTTTCATGATCGAAATAAATACATAGATATAAGGTATCATTTTATTAGAGAATGTATTGTAAAGAATGAAGTGCAGCTTAAGCATGTGAAGACTAATGATTAAGATGTAGACATTTTTACAAAATCACTAAAATTCAATGTTTTTCAGCATTTAAGAACAAGATTTGGAGTACGGAAGAAAATTTCAAATTAAGAGGAAGTGTTGAAGATTCATTTAAAATTATGTCTACATTAAATTATCAAGGTATAAATGGATGTTCAAGTTCATTGATAGGTGTTTAATTATGTTCACGTATTAGTTTAAATATGGTTCTTGAATGGTTTATTTATTGAGTTCATTAATGGGTTCATGTACTTAGATTTTAAAAGTCATATTGAACTAAAATCATTTAAGTAAAATATAATTTATTCTTCAAAATAACTCTCTTCTCTCTAATCCTCCTCTCCTTTTAATAGTCTCGCCTCCTTATGTCCTAACTCCTTATATCCTTCAGATCTAACTGCCCCTTCCAATTATACCTAGATTTTATAATTGTATTTTTTTTTCTATTAGAGAGAGATAGGGGAGGAAAGTGTGGAAGGAGTCATGTCCTTACTCTATATTCACCAACAATTAAATATATATATTTAATTTAAGTAAAAATATAATAAAGTTAACAAAAATTAATTGTTTACTTAGCTATTTAGTTTGTCAGATGCAGAGCTTCTTTTTTTTTCTTACAGGCTTCCACTTTTCTTAAAAAAAGAAGAAGGAATTCATCTTCTTTGTCAAGAAAGAAAGAACAAGCCTTGCATTTGATCAAGAAAGTACCTTGTCATTTCCCTTTACATTATTTAAAAAAACTTAAGTTAATCCATTTAATTAAAAAAATTTCATTAATTTCTTTTTATCTCTTCATATATTAGCAATGACAATATCACCTCCTCTAGAACATTAGTCATCCCTACTACCTGATTCATCACTGTTGCAACTTCCCCCAGACCATCAGCCATCCCCACCACCTTCTCTAGAGTAGCAGTCATCCCCACTGCCACCTCGTCTAGAGCACCCAACATCCCCACCACCTTTTCGATAGCAACAGTCATCCCACTGCCACCTCTTCCACCTCTAACAGATGGTAGTCAATGCACATATTAAAGGAGGATCATTGATAACTGTCACCTAATGGAGCATCTAAAGGTGCATAGATATCTGAAAAGAGATTTTTTCCTTCTTACATATAGAGGTTTGATAATAAGGCTGAACTCAAGAAGCACATGCAAAGCATTAACCATCAAAATAAGAGGAAGGTGTAAATTGTGTACTAGGTGTTTTTTTTTTCTCCAAATTAAAAAGTAGAACTTAGAATATATTTTCATTGCCAATAAATATCTCTTATTTTAAAAATTCTATATTTCTTTAAAAAATTCATATTTATTAACTAAAAGATTTTATTTAGGATAAAGTTATTGATAATTGCTATTTTTAACTAAGACAATGACTTTCCATGGAATTTTGACTTGGTACAAACCAATTGAATTCAGGGTTGATGTTTATACTATTCTTAGTGATGAAAAATTATGATTTTTTTAAAACCAAAAGAATCAAGTAAATAGGCGGCACTAAAATTGTACAAAAGGTTCAAAACAGCTAATCAACGAGCTCAGTACAAGACCAAGAAAAGATAGTAAAAGAGAAACTAAAAGCTAAATACAGTAGGAAACAGGAGTCTCAAGTAGGACTAAAAAAAAGACTAAGCAGAGCTCCTGTTGCATTAAGGCAAAAAAACAAGAAACATGCACAATCACCAAAAACTTAAAGCCTCAATAAGTTAGATTGCCAACCATTTATTTGAAGCTTCCATCTGTTCCTAATGGAGAGGCTGTAGTTGCTGTGTTGGCTATGGTACATAATATGCTCCTTGATTCTGTCTATAAGGAAGCAAGTTAGCTCCTAAGTGTATTGAACCTAATCGCAGAAAATTCTTCAGTTTCTTTCTAACCACAAATGGTAGATTTTAATATTAAAAGCTATTTTAACCAATAAAGCATCCCTAACACAGATAGCTTTAAAGTTACAAGCCCAATCGACCAAACCTTGCCCATTTAGTTCTCCAGTATCCATATTATAGAGTTATTACATGACTTTCCATATGTTTTTTTAGCACAAGCAAAAAAAGAACAGGTGGTCCAAAGTCTCCCTTTCCTCCTTACAAAAGTTGCAGATGTGTGGGACATTAATAAACTTTAATATTCCTATGATGGCTAGCTAAAGGAATAACCCAACTTTCGAATGGTTGTATTTAAACTTTAAGAGCTTATGCCACCACATTGGCATTATCATTTCCCTGTAAGTTTTATTGTATAATTCATCCTTATTGCAACCATACCAATGCATGGAATGCTCCCTACCCTCATTGAGAATCGTGTTTAGAATAGCCATAGAGGTTTGGCTGCTTGGCAGACCTTCAAGTAGGCTTCTATACATTATAGGAGCAGTATGGATAAAGTTATTAGAAGGCATAGAATCTAGAAATGTATAAAGTTCGCTTAAGCTCTCCAGAGGACTATGACCAACCTAGATATCATGCCAAAAATTAATGGCGTGACCATCTCTAATTGTATGTCTAAGTTATGCTCTAACCTCTCCTCTTAGCCTTAGGATATTGAGGAAGGTCCATGAACTATAAGATTTTGATTGAAAGACTTATAGGCTCCTGCCATACAAGTAGTATGCATTAATTCATTACATACATAAGGCCTGCCTATCTGTAAGAATTTGCCAACCTTCTTGATTAATAGTGTTTCCTTTGAAATTTTAATAGGGATAATATTGAGGCCTCCCTTATCCTTAGGCAAAAAAATATTGATCCACTTCACCTTATTCACGCCCTTCCCTAAGCTTCACCTGTCCAAAGAAATTTCCTTAAAATTTTGTCTTTTGACTTAATGATGTGTTTAGGAAAAGCCACATGAGAAGACTAGTGAATTCTAATTGAATTAAGGATATATGTGATTAGTTGAGCTCTTCTAGCTGGGGATAAATTTCTGTTACACCAACTGCTAATCTACCTTTTGATCTTGTCCAGAAGAGGAAGGAAGTCTCTAGAGGATAGTTTCCTGGAGGAAATAGGTATGCCAAGATATGTGAAAAGAAAGTCCCTAACTTAAAGCCCCATTATGGATGCCAATAACGGAATTTGGGAATTTTCACTCAAGGAGCCATAGATCATGCTCTTATCCTTATTGATGGATAGGCTAGAAACCTACTGAAACTTGTTGATAGCTATTTACAGAATTATTAAGAAGGCGATATATACTTTAAAGAATAGCAACACATCATCGGCATAGAGTAGATTGGTGAGTTTATCTCTCTTAGAAGTAGTGGTTTTGGTTGACTTCCTTCTTAACTAATCAGTTGAGCACCTCTATTACTAGAGTAAATAAGTATGGAAAAAGGGGATTCCCCTGGTTTAGGTCTCGTACTCCTTTGATCCTCTCAGAAGGTTGGCCATTTATTAAGACTTTGTAAGTGGTAGGCATGATGCATTCTTTTACTAGCCTTGTATAAGAGTTAGGGAACCCTATTGCAGACGTGATGTGGATGATGAAATCTAAGCTCACAGTATTATCAGCTTTTTGGATATCAAGCTTAATAGTACAGTTATTCCCAACCCTCCTTGTGATATAATTCTTCAACAATTCTTAGCTTATCATAACATTATCACCTAATTTCCTACCTCTTATAAAGGCACTTTGAGCATGATCTATATAGTTAGAAATCACATCCTTTAAACTATCAGTAAACAACTTGGAAATAATTTTATACAGGATATTGTAATAGGCTATAGGTCTATAATCTTTAAGGAAAAAGGTAATTGAGTCCTAAGAAATAGTGTAATAAAAGTTTGATTTACCTTCTTGAGCAACTTGCTTGTTGAGAAGAACTCCTTAACAATTTGACAAATCTCGTGGTTGATGTTAGGCTAAGCCTTTTTATAAAAAAAGGCCATTATACCATCAATCCGAGTGCTTTAGATGGTTTATATCCAAAACAACCTTCTATATTTCTTGGTCTACAAATGGTCTAGCAAGTATAGAAGCATGGTGATCTATGATTTGGAACCCTATAATTCTTGCTAAGATATCAGAAGATGAAAGATTGTTAAAGGCAGTGCCATATATGTTGGAGAAATAGCAATGTGGACCCTATTATATCTCATGTTGAGTACGGAGTGCTCTGTTATTTTTAGTTATCAGCATATTGATTCTGTTAGTGTTTTGCCTAGCCAAGGATGTTTTAAAGAAGAAGTTCATGCACCTATCTCCTTCTCTGACCTATAAAGTTGTTGATCTTTGATATAGGAGGGCATGGTGGTGCTTTAAAGCTTGAGAGTGATAATAGAGTGCATTCATCTACTGTTATTGTAATATCGCATTACCAGGCCATGTTTTCATTTGACCTTGTATCTTTTTTAGTCTTTGCAAAGAGACCTCAACACCCCTCTTAATATTCAAAATGTGCAACACTTTTAATTTGCTCAGCTCCTCTTAACCAAATGTAGTTTAATAACTCAATAAAATTATTTTGTTCCCCACCTCCTCCCCCTTGATGGCTTACATGCCAACTTATATAGCCCTAAATAATTTTTGAATTGAAAAGGGAAGTGAGGTTTGAAAAAATTGAGGATATTCTACACCACTATAGGAGTGTGGTTTGAAAAAAAGGGATTGTTAAAATAAGGTATGGAATTTGGAAAGGCCGTCAACCATTCAGCATTGACTATGGCTCTATCGAATTTCTTAGTGATATGGAAAAAGCCAGATTGTTTATTTCTCTAGGCAAAGGAGTACCCTTTGACTTTAAGTTCAGTGGGTTAGGCATAGGAAGTATAACTTCTCTATTCATCAGTAAAGCTCCATAAGCTTATATTGCTTAAGCCTTCAAATGGGTATAATAAGTAGTTAAAAGCATTGCACACCAACTAGGGTTCTGAGATGGAATTTCTAAACAAGTTAATTGTGCTCCAAAGTGGGGTCTTTAAGAAGAGGAAATTGAAAACATAGATAAAAGTGACCTATATGTCCTAGCCATTTTGTTTCATTTGCAGTTTTAAGTGGATGAATTGGTCCCCTAATTATGTGTGCTTCACTTCCAATTTAACTGGGTCACATAAGATTAGGATCCTTCCATTATAGTGAGGGTGGATGTTGTCAAACATTCCCTATATGGGGGGTATAAAAGGAGTCTTGATAGAAAATTACTTATCTTGGTCTCAAAAAGGCCAATTATGGTAGGTTTATTCTCCAAAATGAAGTCTTTCGGAGTAGCTTGTTTACTGGCATTGCTAACCTTTCTAACATTCTAAGTTATAATATCCATCATCATTTAGAAAGGTTTGCACCTTTCTTCTTTTTATAAGATTTCCTCTTAACTGTCCTCACCTCATTGGGTGAAGTAGAGGACCTACCCTGTGAAGTGCTACTAGTTGGAGGAGACCCCCCTCCTTCATCCAACTTATTCTCTATAGAAGTGAACTGTTTATGAATTATGAGAACAACTACAAGATTGGAACTCTCCTACAAAGCTTGGATATTAGACCTACTTGTTGCATATGGGGGATCTTAACCCTCCCTTAGTAGGTATGGACCATGAACTGCCAAGTGTGTTATTCCTTGCTCCATAATATATGGCACTTTAGCCTTCAAGAGTTTCAACTCATCTATAGTGGCCGAAGGCTGATTGAGAGTTTCATCAAACACCTTAGTTGCAGAATCTGGACTAGAATTATAGGGTAACTTCTCCCCCACCCCCTTGTGGCTTCCTGGGATCTTTTATCTTGCTATCTGAAGCTTCCCTTTAGTTCCTATATTTATTATGTTTAGTAAGAAGAATAAAGCTTATATTAAGAAGATGACTTCTAATCACTCTCTACATGACATTTAAACCAATTTAAATTTATTTTAATTAATAAACTTCATCGCTTATTTACAAAAATTATTCTTATTACAATATATATGTGTGTGTATATATGAAAATATAAATTCTAATCAATATATTATCTAGAAAATAATAGAAAACTAATTGAATATAAAGAGAATTGTGAAAGAAGG
>JAOXYD010204684.1:0-21346 GCA_028565735.1 Pinacopodium congolense
TCCCATTTCACATTCATATGACAAACCATACCAAATGGACTTAAACATCAAATATTATACATATGGATCACTAAACAAATGTAAAGCAATAAAAAAAGAAGAAAAAATAAAATTTTTTTTAAGTTCGTATCATTTCAAGAGTCGAGCAAAGATCCTTAAATTAAAAGCATCAATTTCCTCCAAATACTACAATTAACTATTAACTAAAGATCAAAATCATTTCAAGCTAACACATTCAAATCAACACAGTCAAACTCACAATAACTCAAATGTGCAACAATTTTAAACTTACTCCACCCTTAAACTTAAATTGGATATTGTTCTTAATGTTAGAGGATCAATAAAAACACGAAAGAGGGATGGAACAGGAAGTACTCCCATGATAAGGCCAAACAATTAAGTCCTCGAGAGAGATAGTAGCTTACTTTCACTCCCACTTTAGCACACTTATAAAATAGACACAAAAAAGAAAAGAACTCAAAGAAAAGCAACTAAAGACTTATTGATCTAAAAAGAAAAGTCATAAAAACTTAAAAGAAAAGTTAGGTTGCATCCAACAAGTGCTTGTTTGAGGTCTTTAGCTTGAACCCTTATATATACATCATCCATTTTCAAATGGATGTTAAAGCCCGATAGGAAGCATTTCATGAGCAACTTCCATCGAAGCAAGATGAAACTCAGTATGATGTCCCAAAAATTCAAGGATGTGGAACCGAACTGCTTCTTCGTTATACTCTAATATCCGCTCTCCTCTAAGGGCATGGCCTCTCTCCTAAGATGGCCTCCTTAGTTGATTAAGTTCTATATATTGGGGCACTACATCCTGATTTTCACCATCTAAATTTATCTTGCTTATGCATAAATCCTTCAAATATTGAACTTGCTCTAACTCCACTCTCTCCTGATCCTCTTGCTTCTCTTGATTCTCTTGATTCTCTTGATTCTCTCGCTTCTCTTGATTCTCTTGCTTACTCTTCTTCTCTTCTTCTTCTTCCCTCTGCAACTTACTATGAAAAAGATCATAAACATGGTTAGCAATATCAAAGGAAATATTACTCACCTAGGAGGTGTTTCCTCCTCATTCTACTATAAGATCAACTCCTTTTCCTCATCGGAGTCCTCTTGCCCTTACTCCTCCTGTGAAAAGGCACACAACATCTCCCAATGATCTTTCTCTAGTTGGCTAGGAATGCTTATAGAGACTTTGGCTTCTAGGCTCACAATCACTTTTGATAGTTAGCTTACTTGATCTTCCAAGTCTTTCAAGCCACTCCCTATTTCCTATTGGAATTGAAGAGTGCTTGTAGCCAAGCTGTTTATGATCTCTTGTAATGGCATCCTATTAGCTTATAGGGGTGATTTTAGAGGTGGGTTTATAAGCTGAAAATATGGTAGGCTTTGATAGGACGGTGACGGAGAACAAAAATTTTGAAGGTTGCTACCATATGAAAATAAGGTTGATCGTCCCACTCCGGATTGTAAATGATAGTGTAAGGATCATATTATTCTTTTTGGCTTGCTTAAGAACTGCCAACTCCATAAAACTACCGCTCAACAAGCAAGGTAGGACACATATCAATAAAATGGCTTGAAAATGAGTAGAAATTACATACCTTAGTATCTATTATATCTATCACAACATTTTCTACAAAGGATGCAAGATTTACTATATGTTGTTCTAACCTTGAGATAATAGTAAACTCAAACTCATCATGATAAGAATTAAGATAAGAAAGATCAGAATAAAAAAGTATGATGAAAATAAGCCATTACTTGAGAAAACTATAAAGTATAAAGAAACAGAAATAAAAAATGTCAAAAAGTTAACAAAAACAAAAAGCAAGACATCACAAGAAATAGCCAAAACACAAGCGCTAGGTCTTTGGTAACGACACTAACAATTTAATGGGTTAATTACAAACCACCAAATAATACATACGTAACTAACCTACTATATAGTAGGATAAGTCAGGATCGATCCCACAGGGAGTTAGGGGGAGTTCATAGGCATTCTTAAGGTTGTACTAAGGAAAAAAAAAACCTTTGACTACAAAGACACTTAAACTAAATAGAAACAGGAATAACGAACATCAAGTAAAAGATAAGAAACAAATAACAAATATGAAAAGATGGGCCAATGATATTTCTAGGATTTAGGACTTATAATTGATCATCAACATACATAGATTGTGATTAGTCTAAGATGCTAGCCTATAGATACAAATAAGGTCTTCCGTCCTAAGTTCCTATAATCTTAGATAAATCCATAACCTTTGAAAATATCCCTAACTACGTCACAACCTAGAATAAGCTCTCGAAATTTAATAACGCAGTAGCTTTAAGTATTAGACCTAAGCCATAATCTCACAAGTTTGGATTGTGTAGCGTAGAGAGTTTGAATTGTGGGCTAGATTGATTATGTTTACCTACAAATTCCATTAGTCTAGTGCCATTTATTGTATTTACTATGAATAATTACATATCACAAGCCTTTACCTAGCCATTGAACTAGAAATTATACCTAGGATGGCCAATCTTATGCTTTAATGCCTACTTCATGTAATTTAACCATAATTCCAAATCATCCTTGACCTAAATCACAATACCCAATTGATTCCTAATTAATTATAACCATTATAAAGCCATTATCCCTTTAATATCTTCCAACCCAATTAAAACTAAGCTAATATGCTAAAATAAACATAAAACCCAAATTGAAAATATGCAAAACAGAACATCAATGCAATATAAAATAAGGAAATAAAGATAACAGGGCTAAAAATGAAAGGAAAAAAAAAATATTAACAATAACAATGCACTAAATTCAAAAACAACAATATCCAAATGAAATAATAACCAACTAAAACAAAAATAGGAGAGCATTAACGAGAAATACAAGAAAACATAAGAAAAAAACTGCTAAATGTTTAATCTAAGAATAAAAAATTAGAATAACAAAAAAATATGAAGAAAACTACACTAAAAGCCTAAAAAAAAAAATATAACATGGAAAATGATGGAGGTTGAAGATTGAAATGAGTGGCTGCCGCTCTTATATGTTTTTCTGCAAAATTATCCAGAATCATGCCTTTACTCCAATTTGCTCATAACTTTTCCCTTTTAGCCGTAAATTATGTCTTAAAGAGCAAACCTGCATATAAACTAAAAAGGAATAAAATTTAGGCATTTAAACATCAAAATAGAGATGACTTCACATTCAAATGCATATAAAAAACATAAATTAAATGATATCAATATTCAAGTAATAAACAAAAAATAGGCTCTCTCCATCATGCCTAGAGATTAGTCTTACACTTTTAGGGTTGTCATATTATATTTTCCTTTTTAAACTTTTTGTTTTTTATTTTGATTTACCCTTAAACTAAGGACAATTTAAATTAAGTCTGTTGAGGAGATGAACATTCTTATCTACTTATATCACATACTTGATTTGTTATAAATCTAATGGTGATAGCTTAAATATTTTATCTTTAATGATTTTGATTATTAATGGATTGATAATTGTAGTATTTTAATTCAAGTGATTTTTTATTAAGTTAAGCATTGATCAAACTCTTGAATAATTTCTAATCCCAAATTTTCTTTTTATTTTACGTGAATTGCATGTGTTTTGGTGATCCATATGTATGGTGTTGAGTTATAAGGTTAGTTTATATGGTTCACCATGTGAATTTTGAAACAGGATGTAGTTTAATGCCTAAAAATTGAATTTTTTAAAAAATAAGTGAGCAAATTTTGTTTCACTAGCTTCATACTTATAATAAGTTGAAGTTTATGAGTGATGTTAGTAGCCATATGAGAGGGTGATATAGCCAAGTAACCAGGGGTGTTCAAGCAAAAAATGTTTTCCCTCATGGCAAAAAGCCATATGATATCTTTAAAAAGCTAAAAGAGCATCCTAGTTGAATAATTGAGGAACATTTATGACAAGATTATTGCCATCATGTCAAAAGACTAAGTGTCCACTAATCAATTGCTCCAAATGTATTTTGTGTTTTGTTTTATTTGTCTTCAACATATTTGATCAATTTTGCATGATTAACTATATGAGTTAACTTAGATCTTGATGTTGTGCATTAAGGGTCACCCTTATACTAATAGTGTGTTTTACATATGATAACCATGTTTTTCCATAATATAGTTATGATGTGTTCACTAATCAAGAGCATTGCTTGATTTTTCTTTACATTCAATTAACATTTGACTCTTGATTAAAAATGTTATGAGTGAATGTTTAAGTCATCTTTTGAGGACAAACAACAGGTCAAGTATGGGTATTTGATATTTTAGTCATGTTTTCTTAAGCATAATCTTATATTTGAAGACTAATTCCATGCAATTCGAATGCATATCTGGTTGATTATTGAATATGATGCTACTGACACTTTTTTCTTTGATTGTTAATGTTTTGTAGGACTTTAGTGAGTATTTTAATACACTTTCAAAGTTATAAGTGATATGGATTCTATTTAAGGAGTTAGAGCACCAAGCTATGAAGTTCCACTTCGAATATAAAGGCCATAAGACAAGTCATAAAGAGTGCATCTAGAGAAGAGAAAGAGAAGCTGAAACAAGTAATAGCTCAAGTATAAGGGATTTTGGTGAGAAATTAGATGCACTTTTATAGTTGGAATGGTTTTGGAATTGATTTAGGGAGCAAGAACATCATGCTATTGAATTTCACACTAAATTTAAAGGCCATAGGATGAGCAACGAAGATTTTATAGTGAAAAGACTGAGAAAATTTGAAAGCTAGAAATGTTGTAGAGCGGACATAACCTAGGACATGGCTATGTTCTATGTCCCAACATGTGTACTAGTTGATCTAGTATACATTTTAAGTAAATTTTTTGTCTTTTCTTATTTTCTTTGGTTCATTAAAGCTCTATAGTCATCACCAAGACTCTAAACGAGATTTTAAAAGGAATTAGGGCAAGATTGATGGAGAAAATTAGATCTAAATACCTAAAATTGAAGATTAAGAGTGAGTTCACAATAAGAATCATTAAGGAGTCAAGAGATTAAAGAGCTGTAGCCATTAACTCTTCTAATTTTATGATATTTTGGGACTAATTTTCTTATAAGATCTAGATGATTATGAACCCTAAGATGTAGAATTACATTGTTCCTTTGATTTAATATTGAATTTCTAGATTTTTTTGGATTGACTTATGGTGTTAGTGACATTGCTTTTCATTGTTATGTGAATGTAAACTTCAATTTGAATTACGTGATTGCATATGTTTAGATTTAGAAATCGGATGTGAGATTAGATCCATCCATAAGTTATGAATCTTTCTTTGAGACATAGAGATAAACTTATATAAGATGTTCGGATTAGGTGTGAACTTAATCATAATAATAGGTTTCATAGAATAGGTTAATTCATTCCATTGATATCTCGAAATAGAGAGAACGTTCACTTAATTTATCAAAGGAACAAGAATTATATAACTCAAGAAAGAGTATAATTTCACTTAAAAAAGCTATGGTATAAGATAATGTAGTTGATTTATTAAATCAAAGTTGACTCATAAATATAAATACATCTTAGGGGGACTAACTATCTAAGTCCTAACTTCAATATTGCTTATTGATTCTTGTGAGTTTGTATATGGATTTACCTTTGGTTATTTAATTTATTTTCATTAATCAATGATCTTTAGATTAGGTTAGATAGCAAGGGTAGGAAATCTTTAGTAATCATAGTCCTTGTAGATAGACAATCTAGAATCACAATAGTTTTACTGCAGTGCGATAGTTGCAATTACCTTAGTACATGTTTTAGTATTGTTATTGGGATTCCTTGGTTTATATTTGTGTAAAACTTTGGTACGCTTAGCCCGCATCAAATTCAAATTCAAATAATTCAAGAATAATCATAATAGTAAGTATATAAAGTAGTAAAGGGAAGAGAGAGTGTAAATAAATTTTTATAGTGATTTAGGGATTTTGTTAAAACCCTTAGTCCATGTCCACTCTCCATTTACTTGTTGAAAATTTCACCACAATAACTCATAAAATCTTTCCTATAAGGAAAAGAGCAACCTTAATAATCAAGCCCCAACACATATCAAGTCAATACTAAATCCAAAAAACAATCTTTTTATCTTACTTGATCAAATGAATACTCTTGATTTCAAAAACACAATGGATGCAGGTTCAAAAGACACAATGAACGCAACCATAAAACTTCACACTTTCTCTCAATCCCATTCAACTAAAAAACTTGTTTGATTCTTAAATATTTCTCTTAAAACATGAATGCACCAAAAAACTTAATCAAGATGAAAAATATGCTTTATAAACCTCTTAAAAGTTTTAGAATGCATCACAAATGGTAAGTTCTAAAGGCACCTAAGAGTTTGGGGTGAGGGGGAGTAAATTGGGTGTTCAGAAATTTTTCTAGAATAATCCTAAACTACTTAAAATAATTTTATACTATATGTAATTTTTAAACCATAATTCAACCTATGCAATCTTCAAACCATAATTCAACTTGTATGTTATGCTCATACTCATGTCAAAATGATCAAAAGATAAATATAAGACAATAAGACAATAATAAATAAATAAAAAGGTAAAGAAAAGAGGATACACAAGGATTTTTATATTGATTCGGCAACAACCTTAATTGCTTATGTCTTGTTAAGTCGCTTAACAAACTACTATGTTATTTTATGATAATATCATAAGTTCATGGATCGTAACTTATAGTATAAGTGGATATTGTCCCACGTGGATTGGAATTAGTCACCACTCAATTTAGGTTAAACATTGTTTAAGGAACAATCTCAAATAACAATAATTGAAAAATAAACTAAAATTTAACAAACTAGCAATGAACAATTAAATGAATAAAGTGCAGGAATTTTGAAATTCAAGGTTTAAGGCTAGAAATTACTTCTATCCCTATTTCCCCCCTATTATCTTATTGATTCAATTATATTTGGCCCCAGATTTCCTAAATTTTAGTTACCCTCTCTCATGGTGTAACTAGTTGTCCCTAGTTAAAATAAGATAAAATTAGTCTTGCAATCTCTCAATATACAAAATCTTTCTTAAATATTCAACTAGATGTGAAACAATATTATAGGAAATTAACCAAATAGTTAAGATCTCTCTTCAACTACTTGAAAACTTGATTTTTATAGGTCTATTAGCTGCCAACTCTCATTGTCCAACCTAAATATTACAAGTTATAGACATAATAAACATCACAAATATTCATTCAATGAATCAATAAGCAAGATTTTCACAAAATAGTTCAAGAGTAATTCCTAAAAAGAGTTCAACCACTAATGAAATTGATAAAATCCATTAACTAACATGTTTTCATATAAAAAGATAGAAAAGAGAGAAAATAATAAAACTATATGAAGCTTGGCATTCTTCTCTTCACTCCCTTAATGCTGAAAATCTGGAAGTTGATGTTTCTCAAGGATTCTTAAGATAGATGATGTTTCCTCATTTTAGTAGCCATAAAAAACCTCTTCTTGGCTCCTTTGATATGTCCTAAGATGATATTTATAGGGTGTTAAGGTTTCTAGCCCTTATAAATATCCAAAAGTGGTCGTCAGGTCATAAAATCTCGTGTTAGCCATGTTACAGTTTCAACTCTACTGTAACCTTCATGCTCAAGCACAAGGGTGATAGAAACATTGGCTCTAGGTGCTGTGACGATCGTGTAGTTGTACGATCTTGCACTGCACTTCTATAACTTTTAGCACTCTTTGGTCTTTCGGCTATAAATTTTTCTACACACCTCTAATCGTCGTGGAATTTGATATGCAAGCTCCTCATATGTTTTTCTCACCCCCAAAAATTCATAGCCATTTGAGTCTTAAAAGTCCATCTAATGCATCATCCAAGTCACATGAACCAAATGCAATATTAAATTGATCTTCATTTGTTACCTATTCATCCAAACATTAAAGTGCATTAACCCATCCCTTAAATAAGCTTAAATATTTCCCTTAACCACTAAACAACACTAATAAATAACCAAAATATAAAAGATAATAATAATAATAATAATACGAAAGATCATAATAACTAAGCAAAAAATACACAAACAATCCGTAAAATACCTATAAACAACTTAGAAACATAGTTTAAAAACACACATATCAAATACCCTACATATAAACTATTTTTTATCCTCAAGAAAAAATTTAAAATGCGAGGCACGTAAACATAAACACAAAATGCATCACTCAAAAGCACATAAGAATGAAGTCTTGAACATAAACATAGCAAATGATATCAAGGAATTCGCCTAACTAAATTCTCAATCATTCATGAAGATCCAAGAAATCACCTATTTTATTCACACCATGATTGTCTTTACATTGAAAATGCATTATAATTAAAACATTATCACTCTATTATCATATCTATGAAAATTATAATCATGCATTTATTCAAATTACCAAGTGAAAGGTACTCTAACAGTAAGCAATAATTCATGAATTGTTTTACTTATGAAAGGAGATCCATAGATTTTATTCTAGAGGTTATTTCATCACTTTATACTTTTACCAAGAAAAACCACCTCATTTTTTTTTCACATGAAAGTGCACACCTCTATTTCCTCTCTCCCTCTCTCTCTCTTTCTCTTTCTCTCTATCCGTTTTTTTATTATTTATTTATTTTTTTCACCCCCAGTTACTTTGTTTTTGTGGTGTTCTTCAGCTTAAGTTAGAGTGTCATGTTTGCCTTTTTATGTGAAGTTGTGTGTCTTTTAAGGTGTATCCCCAGTTACTCAGCTAGATCACAACTCATAATTAGCCTTAGACTTTACACTTAACCCCTATACATTTTGTAAAAAGGTTAGCGGAGTAGTTAATAAAATTGAAAAATTAACACATTTAATCCATGAAACCATATCACTTTTTCCTAACAAATCCTTTTCATGAACCAAAATAAATGTAGTCAACTAATTATCATGGAAATAAGAAAGGTATGCAATACTTCAATTAACTTACATTTTCAATGGAGAGGTAATCATGATACAAACTTCTTAGGATCCTACCTTTTTACTCCTAGAATAACCTTGATTCTATTTGTGCTAGTTCCTTTCAATCCCATACTATTTATACATTCAAACATATGTAAAAATCATGTAGAAAACTAACAATCCTAAAACATGCATCCTATATGCAAAATGAAAACATATATGCCAAATGTAAATAAATATTGCATGTGTTACCTACCCACACTTAAATAACACATTGTCCTCAATTTGTGAAGAAAACATCACAAGAGACAATGAAAAATAACAAGCACTAAAAACAACACACAAAACATGCAAAAGAGAAAAGCAACAAATAAAAGAGAGGGATGAAAAAACTTATAGAGAAGGTGATGGTGATGGAGTTGGAGAGGGCACTTGGAGCCCTTGCATCACCAACAATTTGAGAACATTTTTGGTGAGGTAGCATTGTTGGTATGCTACCAATTACAATTGTTCATCCATGTGATGCTCCATCTTTCGATTGTTGGCCTCTATAACGTTGATAAGTCATTTCCCACCTGATTCCTTAGATTCATTACTAGATGTATCATCAAATTCAGGTGCAATAGGAAAATAGAAGCTCCTTAGGTTAACCCGTGTTTAATAGCAACATGATAGCGAGGGTTCTTAAGCTCTATAATATAATGGTCCAGAATTTTAGCTTTTCTCAAATATGGGATATTAAATAATTCACAATGTGTTGCAGTTAAATCATCAATAGCAAATGAAAAATGATAAGCTAAGGGAACAATAATGTACCCCATTCCAAAATAATTGCTTTGCTTGGTAATAGATTAGACTAAAACTTGAAAAATGTAAAAGGATGTGTGAAGATTAACGTTGGCATCCATGCCCTGTAATAAAAACAATTCCTTTGCAAAACATTTATTGTTTTGGGTTTTATTAAAGATGGAATAACATATAAACTTATGAAAAGGCAAATGTTTTTGATTGATAATGTAGACATTTAAAGCATCGTGAGCATTGAAAATAGGCAATTCAGTTAAATATTTCCAATATGTCGCCCCTTGAAAGTCTTGATGTGTATCTTTAACATGTGATTTTGGGAAATCAAAAATGTTTTTCAACACTTTTTCATCCAAATTGTGAGCTTGACCTCTTAATATAAACTAATAGACATTTCGTTTCTTGGATTCATAACACAATGAAGCAAAAAATTCAAGTGTAACCTCTTTATAAATATGATAATTTATTTTCACAAAAGATCCATAACCATACTTTTGAGTTAATTTCAAGGATTTTTCTTTAAGACCTATCTCTTCCAAGAGTTCAAAATTGAAATACCTGGGAGAAATAATGGTTCTATCTTTAAGAAGGGTATAACACTCACCTTCTTCCTTGGAATAGGTAAGGAATGGAGCTCTATAATCCATAATAACATCCCTTGCTCCACATCCACCAATTTTAGCTTTAATAGGAGGGACAACTTTTCAAACAATGGACTTAGTGTTTTGAGGCATAAAGGGAAAACACCAGAAAAATAAAACTCAAGAGGCGAGGAGACATAAAATAAAGGTGAAACAACCATCTAAGTGAGAAGGAAGTGTGAAAAGATGCAAAGAAGATAACTGCAGAAATATGGAAATTTTGATGCAGAATCTACTAAAACTCACAAGGATTTGATGGAAGAGGATGAAAAATGACTAAGAAGGCTTGAAAAATGGATGGGGGTGCCAACTAGGGTTAGAGAGATAGGTTGGAGGAAGAAAGGAATAAAAAGAATAGGGTTTACGGGTCTTTTAGGGTAAGCTATCAAGACAGTTTACCGTGTTGTCAAGATCATACTTATGCATGATCATGACAACACTATGATAGAGCATTCCACCCTACTAGTTCTATTAGAGAACTTCTCTATAAGCATAAGGGTGACAGAGAACTGCTTTGCTTTCGCCTATTCTTGCACGACTGAGGCTCCTATTTGTTGCTAACTCACTCTAAACCTTCAAACTGAAGAATAAACATCAAAATCAACCTAAGAACATCATTCAAACTTAATAGAACACACTCGAAACAAAGGAAAAAAGCAAAGAGAATGCAAAAAAAGAGTTAAAAACTTAGAACTAACATATCAAATAACCTAAGAACTAGATATAACATGCTTTATTTAATGTCATGAGCTTGACCAAGCTTTAAATGAGTCATGAAAGAATAAAGGAAAGTAAATAAATTAATTATATTTCATGTGAGAGTGTTCCCCCAAGGTTGAGCTTGCATCGATTCCTATTGACCTTAAAGGTTTCACTTTTGTTATTCTCCAATTCCAATGCTCCATGATTGAACACTTGAATGACTTGGAAAGGGTATCTTATTCTTGATTTGAGCTTTTCGAGAAACGGCCAATGTCTTGGGTTGAATAAAAGCATCAAGTCCACACTCTTGAACTACTTCTTAATGTGTGCATCATGCCACTTCTACACCCTTTCCTTATATAACTTGAAGTTCTCATAAGTATCATATCTTAGTTCCTCTAATTCATTGCGTTGTAATAACCTTTTCTCATCGATTAACTTTCAATCAAAATTTAACTTTCTAATTGGCCAATATGCCCTATTTTCCATCTTTAAAGGTAAATGGAAAGCCTTGCCATACACAATTTGATAAGTAGTTGTACCTATAGGGATATGATATGCCCATAATGTGTCATCCAACTTCATTTCCCAATCTTTCCTTGAGTTACTCACCACTTTCTACAGAATGCGCTTCAACTCTCGATTCACCACTTTAACTTAGCTCCTTGTTTAAGGATTGTAGGATGTGGCTACCTTTGGTGAACTCTATATCTCTAATGTCTCAAAGGGCTTATTACAAAAATGGCTACCTCCATCACTTCTAATAGCGTTGGATAATCCAAACCTATTGAATATCCTTTTGATAAACCGTGGAACTACTTTGCCATCATTCTTTGTAGTAGCTATTGCCTTTACCCACCTAGAAACATAGGAGTTATCTAAGGACAATAAAAAAGGCCCAGTAGAGTCTAAGCCCAAACATTGAACACTTCAAGCTCCATAATTTTGGAGAGTGGCATCTTATCCCTTTGAAACCTATCACAATGCAACACAAACTCTTTAGCTTGCTTGAACAAGCTTGGACAATAGAATCTGTATCCTAATATGTGAGCCACCATCTTTTTTGATCCATAGCACCTTGTATAAAGTGAGTTATGAGATTGAGTTAGCACCTCTAGCTTCTCCTCTTTGGGTATACACCAGTGAATCAATCCATTAACATAAACCTTGTATAACACAGATTCATTAAATATATAATAAGTACATTGAAATAAGAATAATTTCCTTTATTGATAATATAAGTTAGAGGGAAGGATATCACCTGAAAGGTAGTTAGAAATGTTTGCAATCCAGGGGAGAAAAGTATTGCTTGCCATCATTAAAGCTTCATCTAGAAAATTCTCCTTGATTTATATTTCTCTTTGGAGTTTTCCTCCTTCAATCCTTGACAATTGATTAGCCACCATGTTTTCACTCTTTTCTTGTCTTTGATATCAATTTAAATTCCTGGAGTAAGAGTACCCATTGGATTAGTCAAGGCTTGGCATCCTTTTTCGAAAAAAGGTATCGAAGTGCTGCATGATCTGTAAACATAGTAACTTTTAAGCCCAAATATATGAAAGGATTTTTTCATAAAAAAATACCACCACAAGTAGTTCTTTCTTGGTAATAGTGCAGTTCAAATGCATCCCCTTGTCAAGGTTTTGCTTTTAAAGCAAATGAAATGTAGCTTGTTCTCATTCATTTGGCCAAGCATAAATCTGATGTCAAGATCACTTGCTTCTCATATGACCTCAATTGATAATGACCAATCCGGTGAGGTCAAGATAGGTGTAGATATGAGTGCCTTCTTCAAAATATTAAAAATATGTAAACAATTATTATTAAAATCAAAAGGAAAATCTTTAACTAACAAATTAGTTAAGGGTTTAGTAATTAAGGAAAAATCCTTAATAAATGTCGATAGAACCTAGAATGGCCTAGGAATGCTTAAATGCCCTTGATGTTAGTAGGAGGTGGGAGATTGTTAACAACTTTGATTTTGTCTTGATCCACTTCAATCCCCTTGTGTGAGATTTTATGGCGTAAAACAACTCCTTCTTAAGCCATAAAGTGGCATTTCTATCAATTCAGAACCAAATGGGACTCTTCACATCTTTGGAAAATTCCATCCAAATTAAAAAGAAAATGGTCAAAAGAATCTCCAAAAACTAAAAAGTCATCCATAATTACCTCCATAATGTCTTTGTTCATGTTTGCAAAGATGGCCATCATGCACCTTTGGAAGGAGACATGTCCATTACAAAGATGAAATGGTGTCCTCCAATATGAAAAAGTCCCATAAGGTCAAGTGAAAGTTGTCTTCTATTGGTCGTCTAGATAGATGAAACTTGGTAGTAACCCAAATACTCGTTAAGAAAGTAATAAAAAACATGCTCTGCTACTCTTTTAATCATTTTGTCCACAAAAGGTAAAGGGAAGTGGTCCTTCTTGGTGGCCAAATTAAGTTTCCTATAATTGATATATACTCTCCAACTGATGATGGTCCTAATCGAAATCTTTTCTCCTTTTTCATTCTCCATCACTACCATGCCTCCCTTCTTAGGCAGACATTGAACCGGGATCACTCAGTCACTATCCTAAATTGGATATATGATTCCAGTATCTATAATCTGCCCAACCTAACAACCTCTTGCATATTTTGATTCATCCTTTTTTTTCTTTCCCTTACCTTATTACACCCTTCTTCAAGATTGATTTGATGCATCACCACATTAGGGATAATCTCTCTAATATAAAAAATTTTCCAACCCATATCTCTCACTCTCTTATTGATGGTTAATAACACTCTTTCTTCTTCCTCAAAGTCAAGTTAATTGGATATAATGATGGGTATGGTGTGATCATTACCTAGGAAAGTGTACCTAAAGTGAGAAGGAAAAGGATTCAATTATAACATAGATGGCTTGCTATGTAGGGTGGTGTGGGAAATTCGGTTCTTTCTAAAGTTTCTTATTCAATCTCCTCATCCAACTCCTCTTGACTTACACTCTCCTCTATTTGTATTTTCCAAAACTTCCTCAACTTGCTCTGCTACTTCCTTCGCACATTCATCCACTATATCAATTTTCTTTCAAGTCTTACCTTCCAATAGTTTCTTCAAAGAATTACTTATATTAAACTCCACTCTCTCATCCCTAATTCTCAACACCAACTTCCCCTTATGCACATCCACTAAGGTCCTACTGGTATTCATAAAGAGCCTTCCTAAAATTAAGGGGCAATACCTCCCCTCTTCAAAGTCCAATATAACAAAGTCAACTGGAATAAATAAATTTATCCACCTTTATCAAGATTTCCTCCACCACTGTATATGGGCTCATGATGGATTAATCCACTGTTTAGATGAGCATTGAAGTTGGCTTGGAATTTTCTAGCCCCAGTTTCTTGAAAATTTACAATGGCATCAGGTTAATACTTGCTCCTAAATCACATAAAAATTTAGAAAACTCTAAATTACCAACAACACAAGGTATAGTAAAACTCTATGGATCTTGAAATTTAGAAGGCATGTGGCTAGAGAAAATTGAGCTGAAACTTTTCATTAACACTACTGTTTGGTTACCCTCACAAGTATTCTTATAAGTCAAAATATCTTTTAAGAACTTAGTGTACTTGGGCATGCTCTCCAATGTTTTGACCAAAGATAAGTTGATTTGGAGCTTCTTTAACTTTTCCAAGAACTTGGAGAATTTTACATCCATTTGGTGTTGCTTGATTCTTTGTGGAGGCTGCTGCGCGTGTAGGCTGATGTTGCTACGCTGGGCTTGAGGGAAGCTGCTGGCGCGCGGGCCTCTGTGAGCGAACTCTCCAGGCGAGCGCGGGTTTGCTCTTGCGCGAGCTGGACTCGTCAGGTGGGCGTGGGTCTGTTCTTGCGTGATCTTGACTCGCTGGACTTCTGTTTTGAGCTTCCTTTAAAGCTTTTGTTTGCCGTGTATTGAATTGTTGGAAGGCTTCTATGTGGTGCACAAGAAAAACTCTTTAATTTAGCCAATTTTAGCTTCTTTTCTTCAAAATGCCTCCATATTTCCTAACTGACAAAAACAATATAAAAACATCATAATTAAGATAATATCCATCTAATATGCTCTAAAAATATCCCAAAATTGATATACAATTTAATAACCTATCACCCCCTCAAGCTCATGATGGGAGGTAACAGTGAGCTTGGCACGAAGTTGTTAAAAAGTCAATGAAGCCAAAGCCTTGGTCATGATGTCAGCAATTTGATTGGACAAAGAGATATGATAGATTGAAATTGCTTTCGTAGCAACCAGTTCTTGAATAAAATGGATATCAATCTCTATATGTTTAGTGCAAGCATGAGCTATTGGATCAACAGCAAGGAAAGTGGCACTAATGTTATCCCATCAAAGTGTTGGCGTGGTGTGAGGGAGACTAATTTTACTAAGAAGAGATTTAAATGTAACAAAGTTCAGTAGTTGTAAGGGAACATTGTGATATTAAGCTTCATTACTAGATCTGGCCACAGTAGGTTATTTCTTAGCACTTTAGGAGATAAGGTTGGGACCAAGAAAGATACAGTAGCCCGACATAGAACAACGATTATCAGGAAAGCCTACCTAGTCAGCATCACAATAGATCTATATTTATAGTGAATTTTTGCAGGATAAGTGGATATCAAAATAAGGGGTAGATCGAAGGTAACAAAGAATCCTTTTTACAATAGTCCAATGAATTTCAATAGGATGATATAAAAATTGAGAAACTTTTTTATAATGAATTGAATGTCAGGACGGGTGAGGCAAAGGTATTGAAAGGCACTAGCAGTGATTCTATATTTAGTGGAATCAGGAAGAGGAATACCATGATTTTTAGAGAGATTGAGAGTAGGTGTAATGGGTGTAATAGTAGGCTTAGAATGTTCAAGACTAGTGCAATTAAGAAGATCTTTAGTATAATGAGTTTGTGTAAGTAAGAGGCTAGTTGGTGTGTTAGTGGATTCAATACCGAGGAAGTAATGAATGGGTCCTAAATCTTTGATAAAGAAGGTAGTGTTAAGATCTTCGAAAAGTTGGGTGATAAATGATAGTGAGGAGCCTGTAACCAAAATATCATTAACATAGACTAAAAGATAGATGGTATGAGAGCTGGTACAGTGAACAAAAAGTGATGTATTAGATTTAGTAGGAGTAAACTTGAGATCTATGAGTTTTTGACTAAGGCGATGACATCAAGCATGAGAGACTTATTTAAGACCATAGAAAGCGTTATGAAGGCAAAAAATATGAGAAGAGTGGTGAGGGTCCGTAAAGCTAGGAGTTTGAGTCTTAAAGACGGGTTCTTGGAGATACCCATTTAGAAAGGCATTATAAACATCAAGTTGTCAGATTGGCCAATTTCTAGAAAGTGCAAGAGAAAGAACGAGATGAATAATGGTGGGTTTGATAAGAGGACCGAAGGTGTTTGTATAATCTGTGCTTGGAGCCTGATGATACTCTTTAGCAATAAGCGAGATTATACCGATCAAGTGTACCATCATAATGTCCTTTAGTGTAGAAGACCCATTTATAACCTACAACATTAGTATTTGGTGGTGGTAGGATAAGGGTCCAAATGTTATTATGATGAAAAGTACTGAACTCATCCAGTATAACTCGGCGCCAATGAGGGAATTTGTTTTCTTAAGTAAAAGAAGTGGGATTAGGTTCATGAGAAAAGGTGGTGTCCGTAGAGTAAGTGACATAATTAGAGAAGGTCCGAGTAATTCGTGTGTGATCACATGTACGAGTGATCATAGGAAGATGAGAGGTTGGAGGTGTTGAATAGAGTGAGGACAAGAGTGGTTTTAGTGGTTGAACTAGTAAAGGTAAGGAGATAGGGAAGGAAGAGGAAGTGGAGGTAGGAGAAGGAAAGGAATAGGCATACAGAAACTCAATTTTATGAAAGTGAATGTGGCGAGAAAGATATTTTTGGTAGTGATAGGATCAAAGCAGAAATAGCTTTTATAATCAGGAGAATACTCAAAAAAGACACATTTGGTATATTTAAGTTCAAGTTTGTCAGGACAAGTGGGTCTAAGGAAGGGGAAATGGGTGTAACAAAACACACAAAGGTGAGAAAGGTTAGGTTTCATGAGGAGATTTATGGTGTAAGAGTAGGAGTGGGTAAGAGTTTTATAATTAAGGTAGCAGTCTAGAATGCTTAAAACGAAAAGAATTTAAGAAGCAATGTATGAACGAGAAGGGAGAGGCAAGTTTCCATAAGATGATGAATTTTACACTCATCGATCCTGTTTTGTTGAGGGGTATAAGGACAGGAGACGCGATAATAAATCCCATAAGTAGTAAGATATTGAGCAAATGGGCATTTGATGAGTTCAGGTGCTTAATCGCATTGAAAAGTTTTAATGGTAGTAGAAAACAAATTTTCAGTGAGTTTTAAAATTTTGAAAACGGGAAAATGCTTGAGATTTATGTGTTATCGGAAATATCCAAGTATATCAGTTGAAATTATCAACAAAGATAATGAAATATCATTGACCAAATAATGAAAGAGACAGGAATGGACCCCAAAAGTCACAGTGAATAAGTTGTAAAGGTATAGTAGAAATACGAGAAGAGAAAGAAAAAGGAAGACGAGTACTTTTTCCTTGTAAACAAGAGGAACAATTGTTGATTACATGCGATTTGATTTTTAAAAGAGGAGATAACCTAGAGAATGTAGTTGAATAAGGGTGACCTAGATGTTGATGCCATATGTGTGATGAATCAAAAGTAGCTTGAAGAGCAACAGGATTTTTGAAATTGAGCGGAATATTCAAGGGATAAAGATTATTATGGATTAATCCTGCGAGAAGTGGTATCTTGGTGTGGAGATCCTTCACAATGTAACTAGACGGATTAAATTCAATAAGACAAGAATTTCCGCTAACAAATTTGGCTACAAAGATTTAATTGGCTGTAAGAACGGGTACAATTAAAACATTAGTGGCGAAGATATCAAATGGGAGTAGAGAAATTAAAATTACTAGCAAAAGAAATAGGGAGGGTTTGACCATTACTGATAATCACTTGATTTGGACCGTTATACCAAGTTATAGATTCTAGTAGGTTGGGATTAAGGGTCATGTGAGTGGTAGCTAGCGCTAGTATCAGGTATCCATTCAACAATATCACTAGAAGTGAAGTGAGAGGGATCATGAGGGTTTTGGATGTAAAGGTAGTAGATAGGTTGGTGGGATTTGTTGAAGGGTTATGAGGCCGATAATGGGATTCAGCATATCTAAAGCTATAATGAGCAATGATGTGTCCCCATTTCCAACAATTTAACATTGGTGGGGTTAGGAGTTGGGCTGGGTTTATGAGTGATTAAAGTTGTAGGCTTGAGGCTAGTCTATATAAAGGGTTAAATGGAAGTTGTGCCTAAAGAGAGGTCTGTTGCAAGTAGGCCATTGAGAGCAACGATCCAGCCATAGAAGGCCTAACAGTCAGAGGCCCACTTAGCCCAAAGGCATTAGGGTTAGACGAATAAGAGGATGCATAGCTTCCTCATCCTTTGTGATTGCTTGAAACTCGTGCAACGCATGTTGACGAGGAATAAGGTGAAGTCTTGTGAGTAGAATAGCAAAGGCCCAAGAAACTTGCGAGTAAGCAATGTTTTATATTAATTCGATGTGACTTAGAAAACACATTAGCAGTAACGTGGCGACTGTGGATGATGTGGCACTCAATGACGTGGTAAGATCAACTTGAAGATCATGTGGGATAACATCAAATCTAAGATTTAGAGACCATCTGGGACTAAACTTCTGAAGAACGAGGGAATCTTTGCAGATAAGGAAGATCTTTCCCTTATTACATGTAATCTTTATTTTATTAGAATTTGATGTAATCTAACCAATTAGAAGAGTCCTAAAAGGAAAGGGATGTTTTCCTATTGGTCTAGGAGATGTGATCTTAGTTGTTGAGATAGACTAAAATTCAAAATCCTAGTTATCTCGAACTTGCTTTTCAAGTAAGAGGTCATATAAATAACTCATTAGAGCTAGATCTTAAGGCATTCAATCATTCGGTCATTCTCAAGAGGAGAGACAACTTAAAGAGAGTTGAGAGCTTTCGAAGGAGTTCTTTTGTAAGTGCTTCAGGTAGGGAGTTCTTGTAAGTGCTTTGAGAAGGAGGTACTTATGCTTTTGTTAACAATTTGTGAGAGTTAACGAAAGAGTGGTCTCGGCCATATTTTAAATCTCATATTGCTTTCTCTATTTTTGTTATACACTTATGTGTGATATTCAGTGTGTGAGTGAAACACTTATACATGAGCGTAAGCATGAGGTGTTTGAGAGCTAAAGGAATTGCTCAGCGACATTCACATGAGAAGGCTGAATCTTGACTTAAGCGAAACTAAGTGAGATTGTCATGCAAAGGAGGGCGCGACTTGCGGTAAAGTTTAACGATCAAATGAACATTTGTAATAGCTAGTATCAGAGCCAATCAAAAGTGATGGCTGGTAGGAGTAATATAACAGAACGGGTTATGAAAATAGAGGCAATTTTTGAACCTCTAGCTCTAATAGATGAGGGAGTATTTCTTTTATTGGAACGGATCGCAGCCTTGGAGAAAGAGCTTCAAGCAGCAATGAGAGCACTCAAGGAACAGTTGAAAGCTCAAGAGGAGGTGGGCTATGATCTCATAATGCTCAAGCATGCATTGGCGAAGCACGAGGTGGGTGTCCGAGTGGAAAGCACTATGGTAAAGACGCGAGAACCACAAGTTTTCGATGGCAAGTAGAGTACCAAGGAGCTCGAGAATTTCCTATAAGATATGGAGCAGTATTTTGTAGATGCAAAGGTGGCGGGCTCATAAGGTGTCGATCACAGCGATGTACATGGTGGGTGATGCCAAGCTATGGTGGAGAACACGGACCTCCAATGACATCAATGCTGGTAGACCTCTTATTGATACGTGGGAGAAGATAAAGAAGGAGCTAACGGATCAGTTCCTCCCTATCAACACTTCATGGCTCTTAAGTGAAGCTTTGAAGGGGTTGAAGTAAGACAGCTTAATACGGGAGTATGTGAGGCAATTCACATCGGTGATGTTGGACTTAAGGAACATGTCGAAGGAAGACAAGTTTTTCAACTTCATCAGCGATTTTCCAGGTTGGGAACAAATGGAGCTTCGGAGGCAGAACATAAAGGACCTCCATAGCGCAATCACAGTGGTAGATACCTTAGTGAATCTCCAAATGCTACCACCTATTAGAGAAGGCAAAAAGAATAGTAGAACCTGGAACGATAAAGAGAAATATAAGGAGAAGGAAGGGGAAACTTCTCAAGGTAAGGTGAAGAAGCAATGTAAGGGGAAGATCGCTTGCTTCATATGCCAGGGGCTGCATTATGCTCAAGAATGCCCTAAGAGGAAGAAAGGTGAGGAGTATGTGAACTCCATTGTTGCAAAGGACAAAGAAGAAAGCGAGGAAAATGACTCAGTGGACGGAGCCATCAATAGCATCAGCTACTTAGGTGTAATGAGCCTTACTCCAATCTACAAGGGTTGGCTAAGGAGTCTTTAAGAGAACCGCTCATGGAGGAGTGCCCATAAATTATTTCTATGAGAGCGTCGAATTCTTCTGGTAGGGATGGTTTGTTAGACTTCTAAGTCTAAGCTGCGGGTTCATGCGAGTGTTGGCGAGCCTTGTTCAATGTTTGGCACGTGAGTCAGTACAAGAAAGGCTTGTTGACGAGGGAATAAAGTGAAGTCTTGAGAATAAGCAAGCCGAGGCCCAACAAACTTGCAAGTAGGCAAGGTTTTATATTAACTCAGTGTGACTCGAAAAACACATTAGCAGTGACATGGAGACTGTGCATGATGTGGCACTCAATGACGTGGCAAGATCAACTTGAAGATCATGTGAGATAACATCAAATCTAAGAGTTATGGACCATGGAGGATTGAACTTTTGAAGATTAAGGGAATCTTTGCGGATAAGGAAGATCTTTCCCTAATTGCATGTAATCTTTATCTTATTAGATTTTGATGTAATCTAACCAATTAGAAGAATCCTAAGAGAAAAGGGATGTTTTCCTATTGGTCTAGGTGATCTGATCTTAGTTGTTGAGATTGTAACATCCCATTACCATAGAACATATTTTCTAGCATTTTTCCTAGACCAAATGTACCTTGAAATTGTACCAAGTAAATCCAAATTTATTTCTTATAATCAATCAAACCAAAATTCAAGACATACACAAAACACA
>JAOXYD010204693.1:0-21346 GCA_028565735.1 Pinacopodium congolense
CACTTTATTACTTTTGCGATAGGTGCACTTGCCTTAAAAGTACGTTGGTTTTAAAAGAAAAAATCATTTCGAACACCCGTCAAATTTTAAGTCACCTAACCAACACTTAACTTCAGATAAATTACCACATTGCACCATGAATTAGTTTTACTTTACATCCCTTTTTTAGCCTAACTCATATCGATTGTAATACACATAAATGGAAAAAATAATGAAAAATAGTAATAAAAAGGAAACTTACAAAATGAAATTGACTAAATTACTATGAAAAATAAGAAATTGTGTTGAATTTCCTTGCGATCAATGCTTCTTTAATTTCATTTAGTTGAGCTTTCACTTATATTATACTAGGGCTATGAGGTTGGGGATCGGAGGGTAAGCATCTCCTTATTCCCTTTTGAAATTGTGCCTCCTAAGTATAATTTAAAGTGATGACCATTACCCTTAGGTGTTCACATTTGTGGACGTGTGATCTCGACCGCTCTACATGATAAAACATGTTTAACTATAAATGGTCTTGACTTTCTAGACTTAAGCATAATAGGGAACATATAAAGGTGGGAATTATAGAGTAAAACTTGATCCTATTCTTAAAACTCCTTATCACTATGGATAAAACTTGATCCTATTCTTAAAACTCCTTATCACTATGGATCCGAATATTATGCCATTTCTTAGTATGTTCCTTGTAAACCATAACAATGTCATAGGCCATAAGTCTCCACTCATCAAAGTCACTTAGTTGAAGTTTACACTTCTTACGAACAAGGGTAGAATCCATATTTAGCAGCTTAACTACCAAACTTATGTTTAATTTCTATAGGTAAGTGACATGATTTCCTGTATAACAGTTGAAAAAAGACATACCTATTAGAGTTTGGTAAACTATTATGTATTCCTAAAGAGCATCAACTAACCTATCAGACCAATCCTTCCTAAAGTGCTATATCATCTTCTTCAAAATTCATTTTTATTTCCCTATTGTTTATTTTCTCTTCCCCACTAGTCTGAGGATGGTAAAGGGTAGTAAGCCTATGTGTAACACTATAACATTTAAGAGTTTTATTAGGTTAGGGATTACAAAAGTAAGTTCCCTTATCATTGATTATGGTTTTAAGTGTACCAAACTATAAAAACAACATTTTAGTGAACTTATCCACTGACCTAGCATCATTTTTTGGTAAAGCTTATGCTTAAACCCATTTATAAACATAGCCTACCATTACTAGGATGTATTTATTACCAAATGAATTAAAAAAGGTCCTATAAAATCTACATCCTAAACATAAAAAACTTCACACACAACAAAATTAGTTTGAGGCATTTCATCTTGAAGAGAAATATTACTTGATATTTGATGTTTATCATAAGATATAACATACCTGTGGACGTCTTGAAAGAGAGTGAGCCAATAAAAAACCAAATCCAAGGACCTTATATGCAATTCTATTGGCTTCAAATGACCTTTTGCATGGAATGCATTGTGGTATCACTTGATATGCATAAATCTTAAATAGAAAGGGGTCTTCTTTAAAGTATTATCGAATATTAGAAAAGAATTTTTTCTTTTACTCATATGATAAATCCTTATACATGAATCCATTTACCAAATAGTTCATAATATTAACAAACCAAGGAACTTCACTTACCTATAGGGTAAGAAGAATAGTAAATATGTAAGTGACAGTGAGTAAATATGATTAGTTGGATTCTTTCAATAAATGAGAGAGATTTGTTTTATTAACACCTAGTTTATCATAAATTCTGTCAAATAATGTTGAATAATCCATGAATCTTGGCTTATAAGAGATCAAAGGAAGTCTTAGATATTTGATTGATAATGATAGAATTTTCATACTAGTGAGGGTGAGTCCATTGTTAAGGCAAAAAGGATTAGGAAACAATTGTCTAGATTAACCTGTAAACCAAATAGGGAATTGAATAATGATAGAGAGTCCAAAATCAGTTTCATAGAAAGTTTGTTAACCCTACTAAAATGAAAAGTATCATCTGCAAAAACCGAGATTATAAATGAATAGTTTCTTATAGTGATTATGATATTTGAAGTTCTTTTGATTTATATTATAATTAATGATAAAGGATAAGATTTTCATGCATAAGGTAAAAAAAAAAAAAGAGATAAGGGGTTTCCTTACCTTAGACCTTTCAAGATTTTGAAGTACATTATGGGCTCACTATTAACGATCGCACTAAAAGAGGTATCACTTGATAAAAAGAGGTGGGAAACCAGATCTTACAATCAAATATTCTAAGAACCTCAAATTATTTGAATAAAAGGCCTAAAGAAGTCAATCTTGAGACCATAGTTCTTTACTGCTTTCTTCTTGCTGTAATTTTTGAACAATTCTTGAGTTAGTAATGTACTATCCCCAATGTTCTTACCTTTATAAATGTAGCTAGAAATGCACTTACTAAGGGATTCATGGCCTTGTTCATGCTTATGGCTAAGATCTTGGAAATGATCTTGTAAATAATGTTGTAATATGAAAGGCTTGAATTCTTTGAGCTTAGTAGCATTAAACACATTAGGAATGAGACATATGAAAGTTTTATTGATCTCTTATAATAGCTTGCTTATCTAGAAGAATTCATAGGCAAATAAAATTGTTTGATCTTTAAGTACACTCCAAGATTTATAGAAGAAATGAACATTTAGTTATTTGGTCCTACTGCTTTGTTAGGATTTGGAGATCAGGGACTCATCTCTATTTCCTTAGCATCCACTGTTTAATCAACTCTACAACTTGTTCCACATTAATCCTTGTAGAAAGGAATGATTGAGGAGTTAAAAAGAGCAATGATAAGAGTTTTGAGAACCTAGAAATTATTAGAAATATTGAAATACTTTGTTTTTGGTATTAGCTTATTCATGGAGTCTAGCTCCTTCTTCAATGACTAGTTATGTATTTTTTAAAAAAATTAAAGAAATTAACTTAAATAATAAATAGAATACAAGGGAGTAGCTCAAAGTTCCTAAGATCATCTTGCAACATCAAGCTATACAATATTTCATCAAAGCTAAAGAAAAGAAGCTTAAGAATCAATTTTGTAATTCAACAATAAGGACCTCTATAGGACTAGATATTGAGAAATGAAATGAACCTTGAAACCCTACGAGATCCTCTGAACCAGTTCCAAGAACCTTAAATGTTCCATCTGCCCCTTATGATATGTGAGATCAAGGAGGTCTCCAGGTGAGTGATTAAGCACTCTCTAATTTAGTTGATCACTTTGTAGGAAAATGTTTCCTTGTTAAGGTTAGAGTAGCTAAGGATTTTTTTTCATTCCTCTCTTGCCATACACAATAAATATTATAGTAAAATGCAACTTTAAAAATATTACTATTATAGTTGTTCGAAAATTTAAAAGTTAACGCCCATTTGTTATGTCATTCCATCCTATATGTCTACAATGAATTGAGCATAAACTTTGTATCTTGAACAATAGAAGGGAGGTGAAAGTGTAATTGAAAAATAAATTTTCTATACCCTCTAAGGCTTGGTTACATAATTTACAAAGAGAATTGTTATAAGTCCTAAAGGAACTCATGAAGGGGTGAATTAAGCATTTTAAAAACTATTCCTAATCTAAAATTTTAATCTACTTAAACCAATTCAAAACTATGTGAAGTTCCTAAACCAAAATTCATCTAACAGTGATATGCAATTGATGTGAGTAATATACCACAATATAAATAACTCAATTTAAAATTATATAAGGATGAATATTCTGCACAATTGAGAATGATATAAAGAAAAATTAATAAGAAAAATCAATCGCACAATTAACTATATAATAAAGATGATCCAATTGAACAATAAACAATGATATAAGGTTAAACCAATATTACAATTAACAATATTATAAGAGTGAGTCAATAATGAAATAAAAAATAATCATAAGTTAAGGAAGAGAGAAGACACCAAAATTTATAGTTGTTTCAACACAAATAATTGCCTACTCTACTCCTATCACAATTGATGCTGAATTTTTCATTATCACAATGTAGCAACTTCAATAAGTGAAGAGTAATCTTCACAAATCAAAATCCTTTTTTCTAAAAGGAAAAAAGCAACCACTGAAAAATCTTTTTAAAAGAAAATAAGAGCCTTTACAAAATTAAATAACTAATCAATTGAAAAAAAAGCCTTTAGACATAACCGAAATACACTTATGGAGATGTTTCACTTGAATCACATAAATTAAGGGCTCTTATCTGTATAAAATGACATATGTGCTCAATGATCTTTTGTAAAATTAAATAGAGTAGAATATGATGATTTAAAAGCCCAAGACAGGATCTCTTAGAGACTCAAATAAATTGAGAAGAATAAACTAAACACTCAAAAATTTATTTGATAATTTAATAAATAAGATTGAATAAGAATAAGGACCAATATTATACATCTTTGAGTATAATACTTTATAAAGTCAAAAACTCACTCAAAGAATGTGTTTAGATGAAAAATATCGTCTTATGACACATTTGATACCTTAAAGAATCTAAGAAAAATAAAGGCACAAAACAAATATAAAATATGAGGACAAATGATTAAACATAACACACTTAAGAACTTAAATGATAATTAATATATATACTCAAACCTTGCACAAAAACAATAATCAAAAGTAATTACACCAATAAAACCCTTTAAAATGATAATAGGGATAGAATTCATGGGTTTAGATACATTAAACTGTATTTGAACTCATAAGAGTATGATTGAAAATTGACGAACACACTAAAGTATGAAGCTTTTGTGAAAGTGATATGATTTTTGTCTAAAGCTTACTTAAACACGTTTCTTAATTGATTCAGATGGCTTCAAAGGATTAGAAATGTGGATTAGGGAACAAAATAGACTTTAGATAGCTCATCTAGTTCTTGGAGGAGAGCGATCGTTATGGTTTTTCCAAGAAAGGAAAGTTATCATTTGACAATGCATTCAATGGAGATTTCATCGGGGATCAACAACAGTATTGTACTTTAAGCAAAATCACCATCAATATCCAAAACAAGGACTACGATGGTCTTTGAAGCACCAGTTGTTAATGATCTAAAAAATCAATATAAAAACTTCTCTAAAACATTTCAAAACCAATGCACATAAGTTATGAATCATATTTAAAATATGTTTCAATTGCTACAGTGATTAAAGTGTTAAAAAACTTAAAAATTTAACTTAAATGAAAAAATATTATGTAATTTTAAATCTTATGAAATGCATAGACGCAAGTTTTAAGCCCTTAGAATATTTTAGCTTTAAGTAAACCTTATAGATAAGTCTAAAATGTAAAAATTATAATCTTAGAGTGTCCATAATGCTTGTTCATCCTTTTCTTCAAGTTCAAACTTTTCTCCTTGAATTTATTCCAAATGCACTCTCTTTTAACTTTGACATTTCAAAATTAAATCATTAAAAAATGTCACATTTTATATGATTAAAACTAAGATTAGAACTACCCTTGATTCCACAACTGCCATGTTGAAGATAAAAAAGCCTGTCTATTGTACTAATTGTACCAAGGGCAGCCAACCAAGTTATGAAATTAGCTTTAGGGACTCCTTTAAAAGACCAAACTAGCTTTGACCAGAAGATCGTGGGAGAAAGGGACTTGAAAAGAGTATGACAACACCTATTGGCAAATTCTCTAGAAGAGGGTAGGTTCAAGATTACCTTATCCTCTTATTTAATATTTGATGAGTATTGAGGAAGTTATGAATCGAAAGGGATGCTCCTCTCATCGACCAATGCCAGTTATTATTCTGTATAAAAATGCTCACCTTTACATTAGGTGGAATTTGATACTTCAGATGTTAAGCAGTAGGAATGAAACAAATAGGAAAAATATTTAGCCAATTATTGAATGAGAGATTAGTTTGTTCGCCATTATCAATCCTATAGAAGATTGCATTATAAACAATTGGACTTCACTTAAGCATTTGGGATATAATCTTATACGTATTGGTTTTCTGTATAACTTTCCATATCCTCTTGCCTCTGAGGTAGTAGGAATGAATCTATCTACACCATAGGTTCTCCTTATCAATTATAAGCTTCTATAACCTTTTGGCTAAAGCTACGTTATTAGTTGAAGCAGTTGAGGTTGTTCTTAATCCCCCAAAATTTTTTGTTTTACACACATCTTTCCATTTCACTTTAGTTGAATTCTTGTTGTTAATATCATCAAACTATAAAAAATGGAAAAAATATGTCAATGAAATTTTCAACTTGAGAATCTTATTATGCTAATAACAGATCCTTATCTCAATTATTTCTAAGAGCTTGATGCAAGCTCTATAATTGATAGCTTCCTAGTTGTGATAGGGATGCTGAGGTAGAGGAAGGGGAGAGGGGAGATGGAAATGCTAGTCAAATCACTTAAGGAAGTAATAATAGAGTCTACATTAGCTAGGATAAATAGATGGCATTTTTTTTGTAGCTGTAGCCTTGATAATTGTCTAAATTGTTGTAAAGAATCCTTGGAAAAGGAAGCATATTATTTATCAGAATGAAAAAGACTAGTACATCATCTGTAAAAGATAACTTTGTGAGTTTCATCTACCTACACTTGGAATGGAACTTGAAAGAAAGTTTGTTAAGGATTCTATAGTCCATTAACCTTGAGAGAAATTAACAAATAAGTAAGGAAATAAGGGATCCCCTTAATTAATGCCTCTCCTACCTTGAAATTTTTTAGTAGGCTCCTCATTAATAATAATGCTAGAGGAGGTGGTGCTAATGCACTTTAGGATCCAATTGATGAAAGTAGTAGGGAATTGAAAGGAAATCAAAGCTTGTTTGATGAAGTCCCCACTAACTATGTCGTATGCTTTATTAAAGTCCAATGTGAAAGCACAATTCCTTAGAGCATTCCTTTGATGATAATCCCTGAAAATTTATGTGTAATGATGATTTTGTCTCCAATGCTTCTTCCTTCAATGAATGCATCTTGATTTTGATCAATTATATTTGGTAAAATAGATTGAAGCATGGATACTAATATCTTAATATGACTTTGTAAATGAAATTACAACAGGAGATAGGACAATAATCATTTAGTGAAGTTAGGTTAGGGACCTTATAAACCAAGGAGATAAGATCGTGGCTAAGAACTTTAAGAATTTTATAAGAAGTAACAACTTCTCGTAGTTTTGTGAACTAATTCACTTATGAGGGACCAAATTATTTGAAAGGAAAAATATTTAAGCCATCAGGCCTTGAAGCTTTTTCTGGTTTAATGCTCCTGGTTACAACTTTCACCTCCATTCTACAAGTTGATCTGATGAGTACTTTAACATATTTAGTAGAAATACCACTTAAAATGAAGCTACTAAAATTATGTGCTAAAGATTGACAAGAATCGATAGTCCTAAAGATGCTAGTGAAGTGATCTAACACAACATTTTTTAATGTTATTAAGATCATTTACACTGGCACCCTTGGTAGTGTGAAGAAAATTTTGAAATTTTGAAGAAAAACAGGAATCTCAAATATATCTAGAGAGAATAATGACTAGATTTATGGTTGTGACTCTGGTTGTGAAGTTGACTGTTAAGGGTCACAAGTAATCCACAACCATCATCCTGGCCATGAGACTATCTAGTTTTAACTCTATTTAGGCAAAATTTTTGGTCTTTTTTCATAAATTTTTATCCTTGGATGACTTAGAGCCACCACCAAAAGACCAAGAGGCAATCCTAAGTCACTTTACGAGGTTTTTTATAGAAAATTTAAGGAGAAGAATCAATCTAACATTAAGATTGAGGTTCTAACAATATTTATAGAGAATGTAATTATCAATTCTAATATTTGATTTCATATATTTAGATCAAGAGAACATTTATATAAATAGATCAATCTATAGGTAACAAGTCTTACATAGGGATATATAGATAAACTTACATAAGATTTTTGGATTAGGCGTGAATCTAGTTAAAACAATAGGTTTCAAAAATCGTAATAATGCTTCTAATTAGGGTGTTATTAAGAAGAAATTTTAATTAACAAGCTAAGAAGATAGGAATTCTATAATTCGAGAGAGAGTATAATTGACTTTATGGATTCTACAATCTAAGCAGATCTAGAAAGAGCATTGAATTAAAGTTAAATAAGCAACATGAACATATCTTGGGGGAATAATCATCTAGATCCTATGTTCTTTAATTACATGCTTAATCTAGTGAATTTGCTTTGGATTGGCTTGTTAGTTATTTAGTTAAATTTAGTTAATTATCAAATCACTCAATTGGGATATGTTAGATAATATGAAGAGGGAAATGACTAGTACTCCATTACAATCCTCGTGGGACGAGAATCCAGACTTTTATTAGCTATATTAATATATGATAGTTGCACTTATTTATTAGTGGTCTTGGTATTGTTAGATAGAAGATTTGGATTTTATTTTGTTTGAAACTTTAGGACTATAAAAACCCCATCAGTGGTGGAAGATCTTAAAAGGGGTGGCCTTTAGAATCCAATTGAATAAGTTTTGAACTAAAATATGTGAATGATCTGATGATAAGTAATTGTGAAGCCATGATTTACTAGTAGGGAAGGATTGAAGCCAATGAGCATTAACTAAGCTTTATCGAACTTTTTCCTTATAAACCATGTTACTACACTACCCTTTCCATATAAGATTTGTAAGTTCTAGTGCTTCTATACAATCATGGAAATCATTATGAGGCCCAATTAGATGAAGGGTCCCTCATATTCTGAGTTATATAACATAGCATTACAATCACCTATATTTATCCAAGGTTCATTGAAACCATGGCCAATGAGCTTAAGAGCATTCCTTAAGTCCCTTCTTTGAAAGTGTAAATTATTAGCATAGATAAATATGATGTCAATCTTCATTTCTAATAGGATCTAAATATTATATAAATGGATGAACTAATCTAAGGCAGTGCTATGATTAACCTGAACAGTTTCAAGATTATATTAAATAAAAAAAATAAAATGAAAAAGAGCGATTTGTTGACATGGGAAAAGCTAATGAAGCAAAATGTCAATTACTCACATCCAACGCCCACTAAGATTGATAGTTTGGTAACTAATTTATACTAAGTAAGTCGCAAGCCCATTTAGCCCAAAGCTCTTAACCGGTCCATAAGTATCAACTTAAAAAGCCCAAATTAGCTATTTATTTCATTGTATTAGGTCTAGACATTGCAGTGGAATCTATGATTGGTAATAAACTTTCGATTCCTATAAAAAAACCATAAGTTATTACACTGCGATCCCTTTAGTTTCATTTCTAAAAGGTCAACAATGAGAAGCTTAATAGTAGTTATGATGTTAAGCATAACCTACTACTTGTGAGGACAATTGAGTCCTTTAATATTCCAGGTGAGTATATCATTAGGGAGAGACCTTAGATTTGGTACATTTACCAAAATTTTCTTCTAGATGGTTCTTTAAAATCATCCTCCCTTTCCCTTATAAGAGTTGGGTTTCCAAAAGCAAATTGCTGCACAATCATTCCTAGACGTAGAACAACACTACAATCATTATTCTTTGAGTTACTAGGTAGTTCAATTTGATTATTACTCATAATCACTGGAATTTAGATATTATCAAGTCTAGATTGGTCTATAAAATGTGTTGAATTCACTTCCCCATCACTGAACTCTCCTTAACTGAGTGATGTTTCATTAAATTGATCATGGTTATTAATAATGTTTAAGCTAAGCCTTATTTGCTCTCCATCATCATTTTTAGTTATGTTTTGGGAAGGTAAAACACTAACTTCATCTTGTCATATCACTATCAAAGTATTACTTCTCCTCCTTAATGTAGCACCCTTTGCTGAGGGCAGATTCCCTCTCATTTCTCAGGATTTAAGATGATTCCATTGACATTCTCTACACTTTGTGAAGATATTGATAAAGTATTCCTTAGTTCGTTAATTGTAGTTATCCTTTCATTTTCATTATGGCTTAATTCCTATATAAAGCAAGCTCTACCTTAACTGCCATCATTCATGAAGGTAAGCTTATAGTAGTCCCTAACTTTAAACATTCTACCCATTTTCCTCCATACTTGTTTATATTTAGCTTGAGGAGGTTTCAATTAGTACGAAACTATAACATTATCCTTAACTAGTTAGCCATTCTTGTCAAGCTTTAAAATAGGTATAAATTTAGGTAGTTCTTGATTAGTAGAAGCTTCAACACACATTGTTGTAATAGCCAACTCTCTTGATTCTAGCTGTATTTTCATTTAGATGGAGTGGATTAACAATGAAGCTAGTAATGTGACTCAACCTTAATGTGGTGTAGTATTAAATGGGAACACTATTGAAGTTAATCCAAAGAAGTATATGCTTGGTGTTAAGCTGATCAAGTTGAAGTCTTGGGTGCCATCTTTGTACAAAGAAGGGTTGATTCTAAAAGTGCCAGGAGATGTCATCTAATAGCTATTGAATGCTACTTAGATTGGATAACTCAAGAAGAAAAGGTTCTAGTGATTGATAAGCACCAGTGTTAGACCATGCTTAGACCATCTTACATGAGCCCATTTATGAAAGACTAGGAAGGCTGATCCTTTATCTATGAAAAAAAAAAGCTATAAAACACTCATGTTATTTTCCAGCTCATTTGCAAGATTTTAATAGACAGTGCAACCATCCATTTTCCATCAACAATCAATAGTAGGATGTGTTGGAATTTCCTATAGGTGATTGGATCACCCACTACTTAGTGGTTGGAAGGCTTGAAAGGCTATTAGAAGTAGAGGATGATGGAGGTGGAAAACAAGAAGTGAGATGGCTAAGGAGGGTCCACTTAGAATCAATCGAAGGAGCAAGGGTTGAACTGTCAAGACTGGAAGATTGACAGTACAGAGGTTGGTATGTTTAGAGGATGGAAGGATGGTAGGTTTAGAGGATGGAAGGATGGTAGTATAAAGGTTCTCCATGGAAAAAGAAAGGCGTAAAATAGGGTAGTTAGGAGATTAAAAAAATAATGCTAAAGAAGGAAATAAACAACATGAAAAATAATAATATGGGAAAAGATAGGAATGGCTAAAGTAGATAAGCAAGAAGGGTGGCATAATTTGGTCTAAGATTAGAAGGTCTATAACAAACTAGATGGGAAGGCGAGATGCAAGGTAAGTAGGAAATTCAAAAATCAATAAAGGACGTTGAGAGAAAGGATAGAGAGAAAATCAAAGAAGAAGCAAGAGTAATCAAATAAAAAGAGAAGGCTAAGAAAAATCAAGGGGAAGGCCTAGAATAGATATAGGTGTGTTTGGAAGCTAGTTTATAGGAGGAGAGAGGTTGGAGCATCTCTTGTAAGCCATTGTCCTCTATTTTCTATGGAATTTAGTAATTGTCCTCCTGTGCAAGATTGATTTGCAAAAGAATGATGAATTGTTATCCTTATGTTTCTGTATAAGATTGAATTAATTTATGTTTTTAGTTATGCTCAAATTATATATTTATATTTATATTACATTAGTTGTTAACTTGTGTACCTAGAGTCACTTTTAATGTATCATATGACTTAGGTTAAAAGATAAATCTAAACAATTATAAAAATGATCATAAATATTTTGTGGTGAGAAGAAAAAAAGATTAGCGCTTCAATTGTGTTCTCTAATATTTCTATTGCACTATGATTAGATTCTGTTTCAACATAAGTATATGTTAGCTTTATATGGCACCTAGGAGGGGTGAATTAGGTGTTTCAGAAATTCTTAAATATAAATTCAAATTTTCTAGCTGATGATAGCCATAACCACAATTCAACTATAATGATGATAATAATGCTAATTTAAATCAATGTTTATAATGTTTATATTAACATATCTATATAACCTAAACTTGAAAAAAAAAACTTGTAAAGTGAATGGAAAATTGATTTATTGTGATCTAACAATAATCTTTTTCCTATATCTACTTTCGTAATCACATTTGAAAATTCCACTAGAAAATAATCTTCTTTAGGTGAGTTGAAGAGCAACATCTATAAAATTAATCTTCCTTTATGGGTAAAAAGGAAACTTTACAGGAAATCTTTCTTTACATATGAAAATCTTAACTATTAACTACAAAATCAAACCCCTCAAATGATAAATATACAACTCAATCAAACTTGTTGAATCACCTCAAAGAATTAGAACTTAACCAATACAATATAAAATGAATGAACTAATAAATCAAAGATATAAAAATCAAACCAACATTCATAAAAAAAAACTCAACTTAAATGCTTTAATTTTTATACCAAACCAAAAATCTCACTTAATACCTCAAAAACACTTTAAAAAACCTATTTATAAGCCTAAAAACACCAACTAGTAATTTATAAACATTAGAAATTATTAATTCACAAAAGCTTTCTATGAGAAACTAACCATTAAATGGTTATCATGAACATTAGTTGACTAGTCCCACAACCAATGTGTGGCACTGGTTAACCACTACCTTATGCTAGTTAGTAAGTCGAAGAATTAGTTGTAAAACACATTTTCACCTACATGATTCGATGAATTACCCTTTCTAGTTGACTCAAATGAACTAAATGCAAACATTAGTTAATCACTTAGCTTACACTGATTGATCAGTCCCTTTAGAAAACACACATTGACCTACCAATAACTTAGGCATTGGTTAACCACTCTTTCTAAAAATAGTTTTTAAACATTCTTCTATTTCTAAAACTCATTCTTTTTGAAAAAAACTTGACTTAAGCACATTAAAAAATTATCCAAAATCATTTTATTGAATTACGAAATTTTCTTTAAAAATTTCCCCAAAATTCCTCTTAATTATGGACCACTATATGTAATAAACCTAAATACAAATGATTATGTAACAATTGAACCCTTAAATCATTTAAGCACTTAGACAAGACTTGCACAAATTCAAAGTTACAAAATTTGACCTATATACTAGATCACTTGTTCTTAATTGCTCTTGATATCTCATCCTTAATTTCCTCTTCCTATTAATCTTTGTTGAACTTTAATTTCCATTCAAATACATCTTCCATACTACCTATCTTTTGAAAGCTTCAACATAAACCAAATTATTAACGAAAAATATGTTTTGTCGTCATAAAAACATATATTAGAACCTTCCTTAGTTTAACAATCTCCCTTTTTTTTAATGATGACAAAACAAGTGATATTAGAGAATAAAAAATAGATCTAAGAAAAAACATATATATGGCAGTATAAAAGACTAGTTCCCCTTGAATCTATGCATTAGGTAATCATAATTTAAATGACTATCTCCTTTATCCAAATTCATCTAATATTGCTCCACTTCTCCCCCTTTTTTAGAATCATTAGAAAGTTATGCATGAATTTACAGTTAATTCTCATGCATTTCCAAAAAACACTGCAAAGAAAAATAATATACATATATGAACCATCACATACAAAAATGTCACATTTAAAAAATAATGTCACCAAACTTGTATCTAATATCACTACTATCTCTTCTTTTTTGAAAAATAAAATTCTATCATATATGAAAAATTCTCATGCAAAAACATATCTTAAATCATGTTCCAATTTCAAAGATGATATCAATTTTAAAAATTATTCTATTTTACTTCCCCTAGATACATGAAACAAAACTTTCTCCTCCCTCAATGTATAATTTATTTTCTTAAAAAGAATTTTCTCCTCCAAAATGTTTATACCATGTTAACATTCTCAAATTCTCTCAATATAAAATCAAATATATACCTTCAATAGTTACCTTATTTTCTTCTCATCACTTGGTTCAACAATGTGCTTGCTTGATTATCTCATGTGAGAGCTTTTTATGAATTTGCTTTTACATTGAGATACCTTACTGCTTCCTCACTTGACATTCATCTGATCACATCTTACATTGACCTCTAAAATAAAGAATTCAACATATTATAAGTACTTATACAAATTTAAGTTCTTAGGGATTATCTTTTGATCCTTTTTCAATCAAACTTCTTTACTTAGTAAAACAAAAATTTTCTACATATACAAAATCTACAAAAATAACGAATTATTTTTACATTGAATGAATGAAAATGAGTCCACATACTTTTGTACCTATATGATTTCCTAAGTCTTATATCATTATATGTTCTCATAGGATAAGAATACGAAACTAAATTGATTTGAGTTATTCTCCTATGATTGCATTCATGTATATATGGGGTATGAAAATGAATCATACCTTTTTGTATAAATTAAAGCCTAAATGAATGCGAGCGTGATTATGTATTCTTTTTAAAAGTTTTCCTTATCCTAACTTGATGAACTTGCATCTTAAGTCTTAATTCAAAGCCATACGTAAAATCATGATGCTTTCTTTGGGATTGTGATCTAAAAGATGATGCAATATGTTCATATAATGGACTAGGTATATGTTCATCATTCAATCCCTTCCTTTTGAAAAGATTGTTTTTCCATTTAATGACATACTCCCATAAATAAATCCTAAAACATGCCTGTCATTTTATAACTTTAAAGGTCCTAACATGATTTCTAATTTTTCACTCCCTTGAGAGAATTTTGATAATGACTCCTTGAGGGCATTGATCTCCTTATTTAATGTCTCATTCTCATGCATTAATTCATGCTCATTATTATTGACAAAGTCCATACTCTTAGAGTCATACATATCATGAATTTCATTCTTTAGTTTCTTAATTTTTAACATGAAAGCAACCAATAGTTTTAATGTCTCTCTATGTTTGGAAGAAAGTTCCCTCCTTTTAAAAGTCATTAATTCTAAGTACTCAACAAATTCCTCATATGTTAAATCATTAACACAGTCATCATCATCATCATCATTATTTGAAGATTTTGAGTAAAAAATTACCTCGTCATCTTCATCAGCCATAAGGTACATGCTTCCTACCAAATTTGTCAAATTTCACTTCTACTTATAAAGGAGCCCTCACCATCCATCTCATTATCTTTAAAGGCTTGGAATAAAAAAAAACTCTTCTTATTAGAAATGCTAACCTTAGTATGGCATCTAGGTGGGATGTGGTGAATTAGGAAACATTTTATAAACTTTTCAATGGATGCAATCCTGAAACAAAAATTCATCCTAAACAATAATGATGTTATTAACATAAAAATGATTCAAATTAAAGCTATTAAATATCAATCATAAAGACAAGCAATTATAGGAGTGAAAGTTAAAGAGGATACACAACCAATTTTTAAAATGGCTCAGCTAACCAATCTTTAGCCTACATCAACTTTGCAACTACAAATTATAAGTTTCACTAAGTTTAATCTTTTTTTAGGAGAAGAGGAAACCTTGCAAGACCAATCTTCTTTTATGAAGATGAAGAGGAACCTTTTACAAATCGTCTTTCCAAGGGTGACGAGGAACCCAATAATCTTATTTTATGAAAGTGACGTGTAACCTATCAAATATTAATAATCTTAATAATTTAAACCCAATATCCAAACCTTAATGCCAAAAAATATAACTCAAGCATCTCATTTAATAATTACAATACTCAAAAGGACTCAATGAATAGATGCACCAAACTTAAAAGCCCAAGTCTTTCTCTCAAACTGATTCAACTCACAAAACTATAAAAAAGGCTCATTTATTGATTTAACATTCACCAAAAACTCTAGAATATTTATTTATAAGCTTCCTAAGCTCAAAGACTCGTTAGAAACTCAAACTTGTTGATAAAAATAATAATCTCGTTACTCTCTAAAAACTAGTTATTATAGTGTCTAGCAATGCACACAATGAAATACAATAATAACACCTTTCATCCTTGCCATTATAACACTATACAAATCACAAAAATGGCATTATTGAACTTATTGTTGTGGGGAAATCCTTTAAAACTTCACCAAAACATTTTTAAATACTTACAAACACCCAAAGCATGACGTATACAAGTTAAAAATGTTTCCCAAATTAATTTTAATGATCAAGATGTTTCATTTAAAGCCAAAAAATTAAAGTGTCTTAAGCCATGAAGTTTTAAGCATATTTTGAAACTTTTTCGATTTAAGCTAAATTGCGAACAATTTTCTAACATTCTAAAACTTTCCGCTTTCACTTTAAAAATCAATTCACACAACTTCTAATTCATTCATAAAGTGATTTTGAACATCAAGACTTTTTAATTAAGTTCAAATACAAAGTATTTCTTGGTTCAAGGAAATTTAAGAACTTTAAAATTTTTTCCATAACTTCAAAACCTTTTCAAAGTCTTCTTAAACTTTCCGAAACACCTCGAAAACATTTTTTTTCATAAAATCTTAGCTCAACCACACTAAAAAACACTCAAACAAATTCAAGTACCTCTTCCCAAAAATTTTGACACATTAAAAGATCTAAATTTTCCAAAACTACTTTTCTTATAACACTTGACTCCAATAGACTCAAAAATTTCTTCTAAAACACTTTTAACACTTTGACACATCAAGAGGGTTTTCTTTAAAAATGTTAATAAAATTTTCTCTTGATTTTGAGTCAATCTATATGAGACTTAATATGTAAATGCATATGAAAAATTTTTAAGTGAGTATCCTAATTATAAACCATTATGGTAATAGTGAGCCTTCAAATATTGAAAAGATTAAGTCAAGGATACAACTCTAATTCTATTCATCATTGATCTTCTTGTAATTTATCTTCAATCTTGATCTTTTACTTTAATTCTTGCTTCACCATTCTCCTTTTTCTTTATGAATCCACTTTCACTTTGGACTCCTCCATATGTTCTCACACATTTTGTATTATCCTATCTGTTCAATACATCAAAACTAAAAAAATAGTAACAAATATATTTTGTCATCAATAAAAAAATATAAGTTTGAACCTCCCTTGGTTGAATAAGAACCACTTACTCTTCATGTAATTCATCTATCCTCTTTTTATATGTAAGGAGTTACCTTAAAAATTTTGCAAAGTGGTCAAGTCTTTGACTTCCTTTGTGGCCACTAGCTTTACATCTCGTGAACTTGTAAGAGACCTAAGAATTTTTTTTCACCCAAATCATCATCGTATAGGTCTTATCCAAACCTTTAAAGGAGTTGACAATATAAATAAATTTAGCATGCATACTAGAAATTGATTCATTGAGTTTCATTTGAAACAATTATGATTGATATACAACCATGCTCATTTTATTTTCATTAATTTAATTTTTTCCTTCATGTGTGACTTATAAAATGTGACAGATCTCATGAGTCAATTCATAAATGAATATCATATTAAACTCATTTCTACTTAATATACAAATACAAAATGTTGGTTCTAAAAGGCACTTAAGAGAGGGTGAATTAGGTTCTATTAAAAATTTAAGCAAATATACAAGAATAAAACTAACAGTAAATTTATGGAAGTTAAATAAATAATTATGAAACAAATAAGATAAAAAAGAATTGTAATTATTGAAAGTAAGATAAGAAATACAAATATAAAATTTATTATAACTTAAAAATCCTTTTAGGCTCAAGAATAACCTCACAAATCCTTTTTCTAGGCTCAAGAACAACCTTACAAATTCTTTTATGGTTCAAGAATAACCTTAAGAATCAAACACACTAATAACCTCTCAACAAAAAAACTAAACTCAAATATGAACTTGTACACACTCTTGCCACTTCTCTTTTTCCTATTTTCTTAATGATCTCGTAGTTGTCTATATTTATAGTGTACAATACGATCTACTAACTGTTGACAAATTAATTTCTTTTAGATTGTTGGACAATTCTTTTATCCATTGAGTAATGTGACCGTTGCGAAGAATCTGTTTCAAAATATTCTCTTTTTGGTTGACTGATGGATGTATTTGATCGACCGATTTTTGTAATTTTACTTCATTCTATCGACCGGTAGTTTCAGTCGATCGACCGAAACAAGTTCAGTTAGTCGATCTTCATATTTGGTCAGCCGATCTCCTCAATACATTCGTTCGGTCGATCGATCTCCATGGTTCGGTTGACTGATCTCCATGGTTTGGTCGACTGATCCTCCTTCATCTAGAAATCAAAGTTTTCTTGATCAAATGCTCCAATCAACCTATTCTTCTACACACTTAAACAAAAATATTAATACCAAATATTCTTTGTCATCATCAAAATAAGGTGAAACCAACCCTTAGTTCAATAATATCCCCCTTTTTTATGATGACAAAACTATTTGATATTAGAAGCATGTAACGAACATATAACACAGAAATCAAACCACTCAAATATGCAAACATCACAAAACTTGCAACTTCTTTCTAATATCACTTCTATCATTCTCTCCCTTTTTGTAATCATCAAAAAGAATACAATCAATTAGAAAAAGATGTAAAACTTAAATATGAATACAAAACTACTTAAAAAATACATATAACATCTACCATTCTCCTCTTTTTATAAAGGTTTGATTCTAATAAACAGGATACATTAGTCCTTTTCTAAACATATATTTCAAATCAATGCTCCCCTTTAATAAAACATACTAAGATATAATTCAAAATACACTAATATATGTATTCAAAAGAGGGATAAAGACAAACAATTCTCATTTAAAAGTTCTACAATCAAATAGCCATCAACATAGATACGAAATATTGTTAAAAGGTAATACCAATTGTTGTTAAAAAAGTGATTAAATTGAGAAGTCACACACTTGAAACCAAATATATTGAAAAGGAGACATATCTATACCAATTGTTCAAAGAAAGGCATGATATTAAATGCTAGAGGATAAAAAGTTGATGCCGTTGATGCCAATTGTTGGAAAATAAAAATTGATACCAATTATTCTTGTCGTTCAAAAAACATTGTTCAAGGTAAGATACCACTTGTTTACAACCATCATAAGTTGTTGAAAAATGACATGTTGCTACCAATTGTAATAAAAACAATGGACGACAATGACTGATAAAATCAATTTCATCAAGAAAACTAACACAATACCAATTGTTGACAAGTACTAAAAACTCAACACTTCTCAATTATAAAAGTGATACTCTAAAAAATAAATAACAACATCAAGATGCAAAAAAATTCAAGATATCAATTAAAGTTACTTCATACTCGACACTAATTATTGGAAAATATCTTAAGAGTCCCAACTAATCAAAAACTCTGTCAATGACTCCCCCTAAATTCATGCAATCAAATTTTCAATGCAACATATAAAATGTATGAGAAGGATCATATCATCATTTAACCACAAATGCATTCTTGCTTGGCTTTAAAAAACTCATGGAAGATATAAACTCAATTATACAATGAGGTTCCATCCTCTCCCTCAATGTATAAGTAATTCTTCAAACTACCGTAAGCTTTTTCTAAAAATTGAAGGTCATATTTAAAGGATCTTAAAATGCCTGAAGTCAAAATTCGAAAATTTTTTACTCTTAAAACTTTTCTATCAAAATATTTCAATTTTTCAATCAATTTCAAATAAACTAATATCCTTTCAAAAATCGTTTCTTAAAACTAATGATGGAGGCAATTTATTAAAACTTTTAAAAAATTCTAAGCTCCCCCTTAACGAAGACATTTGTTTTTTGAAAAACAAAAATAAGTAAGTGCAAGGGTTTAGAATACATAAGAGGAATTAAAAGGTCAAAAACTTTTATTATTGAAAATATGCTTAAACCATAGTTTTTAATATTTCTATAGATGCAAACATGGATATATAATTCATAAAGTATATGATCATCTGGGAAGCACTTAAAGTAATTACTTAAACCATTTATCAAGACACATAATTATGCAAATATTTAAATATATTCAAATTTCATTTAAAAGGCTTTTTAACAAGAGACTTAAAAATTACAATCATCTAATTAAGATTTTTAAATTCAATCAAGCACCGAAAAAGGATATACGACGTTTATCTAAAAGAAATAAAATGATACATAGCACAAGAGATAATAATTAAAATTGCAAAATTTTGATCCTTCAGTCGACTGAACCATTGATATCTATCAACTGATAGACCTGCAAAAACACATTTGGTTGGCCGAACTAATCCTATCAAACGACTGATAGTTAATAGTACACAAATACAAAATTCTCCGAACAATTAATCAAATATATTCTAGAGAGTTTAATTACTTAATCCAAGTATCACAGGCAATTTATCAATGTAGATTCACGGCATACCTCCCTTTTTATAATTTATCACCAATCTCTTGTAGTTTTTACATCCTTGGTTCAACAATGTTGGTGATTTATTTTTCTTTTATGCTCTAGGAGATACTCTTTAATATCTATAAAATAAATTTAATGAACTTTTGGTACCCATATCATCTTGGGTCCTTGATGGTTAGTTTTTATATCTTTCCCAACCATTTGACAAAGTATTTGAACGATCAAAGCAATATTTTTGAATATGTCCAAAACGATCACAATAATGACAAGTTAAGGGTGTATATGTATTCCTACGACCGTAAAAACTTCTAAATGTATCATATGTGCAATAATGCATCTCATATTATTCCTATATGAATTTCTAGATGTAAACATTCTTCTTTGACGAAAATCCTGTCAAGAATATGCATGAGTGTTAGGGGTCAAATTGATATAGTTTTAATGGTTAATTTGTTGAATTATGACCCCTAATTTATTGCTTAATTGCTAAATTAATTTCTTGTTATGTTTAATTTGCAGAATGACGCTTAATGATGAAGATTGGAGCAAAAACATGAAGAAAAAATCTTTGTTCTGCCCATTAACGGCCCCTTGAGAGGGTGCCGCTAATTGAAGAATAGAGGGTCGTTGAAGGGTTCAGCATTCGACCATTAACGGCACCCCAAGAGTGTACTGTTATAAGACGACAGGGTGCCGTTGTATACAGAGTCAATAATTTCAGCTCCAAATCTAGAAGATTTCAAGCATGGCTTGTCTCTAATTAATTCCATTGTCTGCTAGCACATATGGGAGGTCCAGGTTGTGTGCATAGACTCAAGAAAACACTGGAAACACGTAGAGAGTTATAGAACTTCAGATTAAACTTAGATAGAGAAGCTCTTGCTTCTCTCTTATTTTCTCTTTGATAGTTTAAGCTTCAAACACTTATAATCCGAGTTTCAAATTGTATTTTGAGTTACTGTTTATTAGAGATTAAAGCTAAGACATATATATGAGTTTCTAAACCATCATAGGGGGTTTTCTAACTCAGATCATTCATTATATTCTCCTATGTTTTGGATTAATCAAAGTTCACGTTCTTATGTGTATATTCTTGAATATTCTTTGACTTTCTTCCTAGATCTTGTGGAATCCAAGGCTATGTTGATGTCCAGATCAAGTTAAGAAGTTCAAGACTTGTCCAGAAGGGTTCTAAACATGTTTTGTAACTTCTAAACTACTTATTTCGG